>JASDQU010947281.1:29476-49367 GCA_032191745.1 Picea mariana
GGTGTATAGTTGATGATGTTGGTACATCTTGATGAGTCATAGTTGATGAGTAGTTGATACATGATTGGTACATACTTGGTACATGATTGGAGGCACTTGTTAGTAGTATTGTTGACACATGGTTTATGGATGATGTAGCATACTTGTATTGGTATATTATTAGAAGCACATATTGATCTTGGTGATGATTGTGAGTTGTTGTGTTATGCTTGGTTGATGCACATCTTTGAGATTTGTCTTGGTGATTGATATTGGTGAGTAGATCTGATTTGGTTCATAAGATTGATGAGACAGGTTGTTGTGATAGGTTGTTTGGACAGGTTTTTGTGACATGTTATTTGTACATGTTTGGTGCATGGTTGATGCACTTGTTCATGGTACAGGTTGAGGTACAGGTTGGTGCATGGTTGATGCACTTGTTTATGGTGAGGTTGATTATAGATTGTTTGGTACAAGTTGGTGCATGGTTGATGCACTTTTTTATGGTACAGGTTGATTACAAGTTGAGGTACAAGTTGATGCATGGTTGATGCATGGTTCAGGTTATTGGTACATGTTGTTTGGTTGACATTAAAACCATATTCAATCATATTTTCTACACTATCTTAGATATCCGGTGATAAATATGGTGCATACTTGAATGTTAGAGGTCTACCCACTACATTATTCCCATGACACATAGCACCATATTTATTAATATGCCTACTTTTAGTGTATGTTAGAATAACATCATTTGGACGCACATAAAGTCAATGCATGATGAAGTGACATCTACAACTAACTTTAATGCTTCAACATGGATTGCATTTTATTTTTGTAGATCCTTGTGAATTCATTGTAATTTCACCACTTGGGAGTTTTTGTGTGGACACTAGACCATATGCATGCCAATAACTACATATGATAACAAATAAGAAAACATCTCCACACATTTTATTCATAATGAACTTGAATTATAAGTTTATAATTATATTAAACAAATAAAGATTCACATAACATATTCCATACATGTGTTAATGTGAGCACATACAATCTCATCCACTTCATTAGATCAATTTGTATTAATAACAATTTGGGTGGGACCATCTTCATTTGATTGCTCTCCGTTTATAAAATATTCAAGTTGAGTATGTGGAATAATAAAGATTTGATCTACTCCAATTTATGTCCATGTTAGATCTTTAGCTGAAAATTCTATCATATATTTTGGGTCCTCAGTTTCCAAATCCATAATTTCATCCCACTTGCCCATTTATAGAATACAAAATTGAAGTTTTTGGAGATCAACCATATGGCAATAAGTTTTTATAAATATTTTTTCATGGTCTCTAATATTCAATGTTGCATTACAATCTATTTTATGTGATCCAGTGTTCTATAATCTAAAATGTATAACATGATACATGAAAGTTTGGGGCAATGATGAGAATAATGGCCATATGACTAGACATAAAAATTTGATGCAAGGATGGTAGTACAAGGCGACCCTAACAAGGATAATCCTAGTATAAGTGAAGTTGTAATGCGTTGTTAAATATATCCACCACACATTGTCAAAGATGCCACAAATCCTAACAAAACGCCTACGTGTTGAGGAGTCTTCTATTTTGTCTAGCTATTGACATATGGATATAAGGTGAGAGTTTAAGGAGTGCACAGGTGGTGCAACAATAATGTATAAGTGTACTTCAATAACAAACAATGTAAAACTTTTGATGTATGATTTTTTCAACATATGAGAATAGCGACCATATGTATCACAGAAAGGAAATATATCTCGTAAAAGGAAAATAATCTATCAAAGGATAAAGTCACCAAAGAAACTAATCAAGAAAAAAATGATCAAACAACAAGACTACATGCTCAGGTGATGCAATAAGTGGTTTCAAGTGTGTTTTAATCAAAATGAAAGTGACCCAATTGAATCTTTCCATCCTATCAAAGAAAATGAATCTAGCCTAAGAGATAAACTAAGAGTGCTCAAACATGTCTAGACTATGGAAAAAGTGCCTTCCAAACAACTAACACAAGAGGTGATGAAGTCTCCTATGTAGATGAGTGAAGGTATGAATGAGACAATTATAACTAGGAGATAAATGGTGATGACATCCCAATGGCCCATAGAAATTTGTATCAGGTTCCCTCCCTCTTGCGAGAGCCACTTGGGTAAGAAACCTAGTAGAATTGTCACTAAGCTAACTCTAAAGGATACGCGAAACATGTCTTGTTTCATTCAAGATGAAATAAAATGGTTAGGTATCTTCAATATTGAAAGAAATATGAGTATTAATCAAACCTTCATTCCCAACCTTAGAATTATCCACTCTGAAGAGCATTCCTATTACTAAACGAATATTGACCGTATCAGATAGAAAGGGTTTCAATTTTCTAAAAAGACAACCATTATGTTTCATATGTGAAATTTTTGTGATAAGTTATTTGTATGCCTATCCTCACAACCCTAACTTAACTACAAGATTCTTTTAGGCCTCAAGGGGGGATTAAGTGTGCTAAGTTAAGTGGATAATTTTAAGACTAGTCTTGGGGTCATGAACCACGCACCTGTGAAGTATACTTGTTGAAGTGTATGGGATCCAAAGCCCCTAATTGATATGAGTCATTGGCTTCCTTGATGTGTGTATATGTTAGCTGACATATCGCTTGGCAATAATCCTTTATTCGATGACACATTACTCGGTGAAAGTATTTCCTTCTTTGACATATCACTCGATGAAAGTATTTTCTTCACCAACATATCGCTTGGAAAAAGTATTTTCTTCTTTGAAATAATTTCTCGATGAAAGTATTTCCTTCACTAACATATTGATCAATGAAATTATTTTCTTCATTGATAAATCAATGTATCAGCCACCAAAAACGTTTCTTTGTTGACACTCTCTGTATCATCCAAAAAATGTTTTCAACACTTAGCCAATTTTTCCAAAACATGAAATTGTGATTGTTGTGAGCCAGCATACTCAGCTCCATGGGCCAATCTCTACCCCTTAGCAATTGTATCAACCTCTTCATCAAGAAAATGAAATAATACAAGTACTAAGAATGAAATATTAAGCGATTTCGACCCCACATATTTTTGCTAGGAAGACTTAAATTAATCCCAAAAATCTACACAAGTCGAAACTTATTGCTCTATAACAGAGTCATTGCAAGCCCAGTGTTCCAACCTAAGCTCTAATACCACTATGTATCACCCCTGCTACTAACCCAACATTTTTTTTTGATACCCATTAAACTAAATGCATGCAAGAAGATAAAAATGTCGATCCATCTAACACAATTATTTAAAAACATGAATGTGGCCTAGTAAACATGCACTATAATCATCAATTCACTCAAATAACAGATTAAAATGCACATTATTTAAAACCCATAATAAAAAAAAATGTACAGAGATAAAACACTTATGTTTGAAAAAAATATGCAACTAGTTGCAGAGGACAAACACTCCACCCAACCATAGTCTTGTTGCTCCAATTATCAGCAACAAATCACCCCTAAGTTGGGGCTATGAATCCATAAAAGAGAGTGTTTCCCGAGGGTGTCTACTATCCACTCACAACCCAAAATAACTCACATCAAGATAAGTTCCTACAACCATCCCAATCCACCAACTCTCTTTCCCCTCAACCTACACAACCCAAGGAATGAGATCCCCTTCTCTGGTACACAATCCCTTAGGCTATCCCACTTCCTTTTAGGGTTTCAACATTGGTTGGATAGGAAATCTCTCTTTATAGTGACTTCAAAGATGTCAATTGCAACAATAAAATCTCACAATATCAATCTCACTAGCTCATACACCAAATTCTCACTCTACAAACCTAATAATGTAGCTCTAACAAGCTGCCCACAAAAACTATTATGGTTGTCTTCAAGCTCCGACACTCAACAAACTCTTCTTGTCCCAAACGTTTTTTGTAAAAACCACCTACAATACCCATTTGAAATTCCTTTTTACCCATGCATGTTGACTCTCACATTTCCCAATCTTGATTGTACCCAGCCTTGTTCTCTCAATAACTATGAGGGGACTTTTCACACCAACCCCCTTACATATATTCAATGATTGGGGATTTAATACACTCAAAATGAAAATATAAGGTCAAGACGGATGAAGAGTCAGATGTTCCTAATACACTTGAGATGAAGAGTTGAATGTTCCTTATTGGCACAAGGGCATACCCAGGGTTCAACGCTTACACAATGCACCAACAAAACCCTAACTACCGGCCCTTTCGGCAACACTTGCGAAGCAGATGAAGTCTCACCTGAGGTAGAGGCAGGCGTGGTTGCAAGACTCAAATGTCTGCAACCTAGCTGGGACACGGATCTGTGATTACACCACTCTAACAAAGCACTGAGAAGTTTGCATTCATCAGTATTTAACCCTTATTCACATCGCATATTCAAGCCCTAATTACAAAACAACACAATATTCAACTAGATCTAACACATCTAAGCACTTAGCATATGGAAAGAGATCAAATTTAGCATTCATTCACATCACTAATCAATTAATATATCATACCAGATTCATCTAACCATTCATTATTGCACTAAGCTTAAATCATATGAATAATATAATAACCATAATGCACAAAGCAACCATAACACAGGATATACGTGGTTCACCCTAGTGTGGGGCTACGTCCACCAACTCTTCTCTTCTTTATTATCTTTTGTCAATCTTCTACAAGCATAGAGCCCAAAAACCCCACTCCGCATAGGATAGGAGATCTTCACACACCTCGCCAGATCCTCCTTCCCCGAGTTAGGTCACAACACAAGCCTTCTTACACAGTCTTCACACAAGCTTCTTACAATCACTTGCACTTAGCTTTGCAAGTATTAACACATAGTATGAACAAAGCCTCTAGCTCTGCACTAAGACGATTCTATCATGTCTACACTATCACACACACCCTTATTACATCACCTATCTATCTATTTATACATTACAAAATGTACCTAAACATGGGTAAACCCATGGGATGACATCCCATACCCGTTACATAAACCCTAATCCCAAAAATACCCTAAAAAGGGGCCAAGATCCCGTGATCTTCGCTTCGACTTGTACTCCGCCTTCGACCATCTTGTCGAAGTCCCAAAAATGGTCAAACATGACCAAGGTTATCCAAAACTTGGTCGAGGGTCCTTGCATGCTTAATCCGGTGATCCTATGGATCAACACCGGATCGATGGTGATACACCTGCCCAACCACANCAAATAACCACCATGAAAGCACGATAGTAGGAGCTTAACACATGCGTTAACCTCCTGATGTCTTCTGAAGTGTGGTATTTTTATCACGTTCAAGATAGTGGACCTCACGATGTCCATAGTCCATGGCTAGGGGATGATCTTCAACTTCTTCCCCTTGGTCTTGGTCAAATATTTGTGAGGTGAGAGCATGCCATAGATCTTGCGGTCTCTTAGGTTATATTCACTGATCTTCAAGGTTGGAATCCTCTCTAACTATGGTCTGACTGCTTGTATTCCCTTCGAGAGGTACCCAGTGATGAATGTGTAGTCGAAGTCCCTCGAGACATTGTCACAACTCACCACATCGGCCAGGGGTGGGAAGTAGTCGGGAAGGATGGATGGGATTAGCTTCACATTCTCCAAGTCATCACGATGCTTGGTTCTTTTCTCAGTCGCAGCTTGGGAGGGTCCAGATCCACGAGCAGTCGACGGGGAGGCTTGCACTCCTCTCGTCGATGAGGCTTGGATGCCTATAGACATCACCTTCTCGTCCATGAGGTCTATTAGAATCTCTTTGAAGGATTTTTTTGCTGTGCTAATTTCATCTGACATGCACACTCAAGATCTGATATCTCAGGTCGATGAACAATACTTAATGTAACTGAATGGATGACGAGGTCTCAATGATCACTGCACGAAATCAACTAGTTCTCTGTGGGCTCGGATAATCACAATTGGAAAAAGTGTTCTCGGTGCAATGCTCGATGGGATAAATAGATATTATCGTAACGAACTCTTCCAACGGGCAAGAACGCCTCAATCAATGTAGTTCCATCCGTTATGGCACGGTCCCAATGGTCCAAGGGAAAACGTTCTGGAAATAACTGTGTTTCTAGACGTTCTGGAGCATCGTTCTAATGATCATAATGTCCCCAATGGTCATATTTTTCCATCATGGTGAAGTGTCAATCTGTGTTGTACTGATATTCCAAGGAAGTTCAAGTTCTAGAAAAAAACATTCTGCGAATTCTTCCCTCAAACTTCTTGCAATTTTTCTAACTTTGCTCTCTTCTTACCGAGATTTCTGGCCTTCTTTCCTGTGATTTGAATCAATGGTTTTCTCTTTCCATTATCGTTATTATCTCCTCTTGGCATGATAACTTTGAATTGTGGGGGGTCTTCCATAGGGTTCAAGGGTAATACTTCTTCTCTTTCTAGGGTAGGTGCTCTACTCTCTTGTACAGAAAGGTGTCTTCAATATTCCTATGTCCTTTCAACTTCAACGTCCATATATTTGGTCCTTAGTAGCTTCGAATGGTTCTCTTGTTCTTCCAGTAAGTACGTTATTCTCCTATTCATGAAATCTCTTAGTTCTTGTTTTTTCTTTTCTAGATCCTCCTCTTCTTATTTCCTTCTTATTTGATCTTTCTCAATCCAGGTTTTTCCTAGCAAGATAACAAATGAGGCATTGTTCTCAATAAATTTAACGATCTCAATTTATTCTTCTGTTGAAGTGCCATGAGCACTTGTAGATGTCTGGGTAAGTCTTCCACATAGGGTTATCTACTTTCCTCTAAATAATCTAATTCCTCCTAATGAAGGAACCATAACAGGCTCTTCCAAAATTTCTGAAGTTCTTTATGTCATGATATTCACCTGTGTTTCCTCATCCATAACACAGTCTATGTCGAAGTCTCCTATTCGTGTTTCTATGTACTCTTTCTCTTTTAAAACCTCTGATAAGTTGATATCTCTGTGATCGTTCATGGTTTCTTTCATCTGTAGTAATACAATCTCTGATTATTTCCGAGGTTCTATCATATCCTTAGTTTCTTGGCTTGTCTCATAGTTTTCTTGTCTCATATTCATCTTTTCAACTTTTGCAATCATTCTAGGGCAATCCAAAACTTCATGTCTAGTAGCCTTACAATGAAGGAAAATAGGACCTCTACCAGGGAATTCCTTAGCAAGATGTCTCGGTCTTTTGCAACTTTAGCAAAGAGTTAATCCTTTCTTTATTTTAAATGATCCCCAACCTTCTTGTACTGCACACTGGGATCACAGTAACTAACCTACAAAAAAATCTTTCTAGGATCCTGCATCCATTTGTTAGTCCAAACATTCTTTGTATGCATAGGAATAACACACCTTTCATTATTTCTATCAGATCTATTCATATCAAGTCTTATTTCCTCTAGATATACCCTAGTTTTCAGATTAGGACCAATTCTATTAAACATACCTAGATCCATTCTTTCGAAATAAAAATTTTCACTTATCTTACCTTTCTCCGAGCACAAAGCTTCAAGATCTTACCTCTTTTCTTCAGATCAGACTTCTATTATTAGCATAGATCTTCACAAGTTAAGTAGACTACTATGCACTAAAGTAGCAGATCTATGCACATAGATTTATCTTTTCTTCAGTTCCCAACAACCACAGTTTCGGTCCCAGTAACAGAACCATTTTTTGGCACAGGGGAAGACCCAAGGTTCAACGTACCAAAAAAACCCTAACTACCGACCCTTTTGGCAACATCGAAGAAGATGAAGTCTCATCCGAGGTAGAGGCAGGGGTGGTTGCAGGACTCAAATGTATGCAACATAGGTGGGACACAGATATGTGATTACACCACTCTAACAAAGCACTTACCAGTTAGCATTCATCAGTATTTAACCCTTATTCACATCGCAAATTCAATCCCTAATTACAGAACAACGTAGTATTCAACCATATCTAACACATCTAAGCACTTAGCATATGGAAAGAGATCATATCTAACATTCATTCACATCACTAAGCAATTAATCTATCATACCAGATTCATCTAAACATTCATTACTGCACTAATTTTAAATCATATGAACAATATAATACCCATAATTGACAAAGCCACCATAACACGGGATATACGTGGTTCACCCCAGTGTGGGGCTACATCCACCAACTCTTCTCTTCTTTATTATCTTTTGTCAATCCTCTACAAGCATAGAGCCCAAAAACCCCACTACGCATAGGACAAGAGATCTGTGCGCACCTCGCCAGATCCTCCTTCCCCGAGTTAGGTCACAACTCAAGCCTTCTTACACAGTCTTCACACAAGCTTCTTACAATCACTTGCACTTAGCTCTGCAAGTCTTAACACATAGTATGCACAAAGCCTCTAGCTCCACACTAAGCTGATTCTATCAGGTCTACACTATCACACACACCCTAATTACATCGCCTAGATATCTATTTATACATTACAAAATGGGCCTAAACATGGGTAAACCCATGGGCCAACATATCATACCCGTTACATAAAACCTAATCCCAAAACTTCCCTAAAAAGGGGCCAAGATCCCATGATCTCCACTTCGACTTGCACTCTGCCTTCGACTAGCCTGTCGAAGTCCCAAAAATGGTCAAAAATGACCAAGGTTCTCCAAAACTTGGTCGAGGACCAACATTCCTAATACAATCGAGATGAAGAGTCAAATGTTCCTAATACACTCGAGATGAAGAGTTGGATGTTCTAGGAGCAGGACCAGATCAAGTAATATAAAAGCCGGTTGTTAAGTGCCTAGTTTACTTTGTAAATCAAGATCCAACCCCAGGTGCATGCGCATTACTTTATTCCAAAGCCTATTACTATTACATATCCAAGAACCTTTGGAGAGATTATTCTAGCATCTTAGCCAACATTTGGGCTTGTATAAGTATAGTGTGATAAGACAATCAAATCATAACCTAATCTTCATGCTATGCTTACCTCCCAGCTTGTGCCCCTAGTCGGTCGCTTGGCATGTTTCAATATGATCTAACTTATTCCATTGGTTTTTCGCAGTTGGAATCATCATGCACAGGTTTGTGAGAGGCACAATGTATATTAACTCACCAGTTAGCATTTTTATGCTCACGTCATGGTAAAGGCCCCTTAGTTATTTAATTTCTACTACGAGATGGATCTATCCTCCATTGTTATTGTAGGTAGTGCACAATAGAAGGAGTAGTAGAGAATTAGTCGAGAGGTTGGGTATGTATCCTTGATTTAGGTGATACATTCTTACTCGTACAGGTTTACAATTGACGGATTCCATCCCAAGAACTAGCTAGCGAGAGTAGCATTAGGAGGCTTACCAGCCTAGCAAGCGTCTAGGAGATAGGGATGACCAACAAAATACTTGATATTATATTTATTGGTAAAAGATTCAACCAATCTATAGTTTGGTAGGAACTACCATCCTAATAGCAACATGAGGTTAGGAAGATCACCAACTGCTTCAATGGCTACTGATCCAAATATAGATGATGCACTATTTAGATTTTATGTGATGAAATTATGTGAAGCAGTAGCAGTGACAACCCTTGTTCGTGTTCCTTCCATCGATCGAGCTACAATTCAATCAAAGAAAGGAATTATTTTGAATGAAAAATTCAAGGCCCAATGTCGACTAGTGACCAAGTTGATGACTATTGGTCCTTTGACTGAACTATCGAGGAGGTAAAAAAAACAAAAATGTTTTTTGTGAATGACTTACAAATAATAGAAAATTTGCTCTTATGTTTGTATTCTTTCTATACATAAGAAGGCATGTCAAGTCTTGATATATTGTATGAAAACCTTAATCTAACATCTACAACTGCATTCATAATCCTTCAAAGTAGAAGTCTTGTTTAAATCAACGACAAGTAATATTAAATGTCTGGAATGGCTTGGTTTGAATTTTTTGTGGCAACGGCCCGAGTAGCTCTTACAATATGGCTATCCAAACCTATTTTAAATGTTTTTTGAATCCACACTACCCTTGAAGGCCACAACAAGTTGTGGTTTCACAATGCTTGAGGAATGTGGACGATTCATGGGACAACTTCTTCCTAAATTTATAAGCCCAGTCAGTGGGCCTTTCATCTTCTTGATTTAGGAAAACTATCCAAGAAAGCATGAGATTAATCATCCTTGTTAGGGATTACCAGGTATGGATTTGGCCCCCGTAGAGGGTGGTTCTCTTCATAGGTACCATATTTATTCCTATTACCATGGACACATAAGTTAATCATCTCATGAGTATGCATATTTCACAAGTCCATTTCTAGCTAGAACAGAAAGTGAAACTCTTCTATCCACTGGGTACAAAAACCCATTACACATCCATGGTCCTTTTCCTGCTCACCGTTATATATCATGGACGAAAGATTCATCTATCTATTCTACCATTAATTGAATTCCTTACCTTTCCCTCTAGAAATCCTCCATCTCCCCGCCCTCTCTTTCTGAGCTAAGCTACCAATTCCAAGTCCAACAATGAAAGTAGTATATTTTTCTAATGAAGAGGATAGTATAACACTTAATATAATAGTTGAAACAATGGTTTCATTCGTTTCCATGTATTTGAGACCTATCTATCCATTTTTATAATGAAAATCTAAAAGGAATAAATGTATTGTCTAGTTTCTTTCATCATAGAGTTGCTCAGTGGAATTTTTTTTCAAATTTTGACACTTTATGAAATAAAGTATCTAACTCTCCCAGAACATTCTTATAGTCTCTCGGGCTATACCTATGCTAATAAAAGTCTCCCCTCAGACACATGCTAGACATTTCAAATAACCAACCACTTGGCTAGGGAAAACGTCCAATTCTTAAGAATTGCTAGAACCCACGCTTTCCAATCCATTGCATGCAATCAAATTATTCATACCACAATTTACTAACAAGGTAAACATGTCTTGTAGATGGGTCGTATTAGTGATGTTGGCTTGTATTTATTCAATATTTTTGGTTATGATGACAGTGTTAGAAAAACAAGATCGCGGAGCAACAAAATAAAAAAAATGCAGAAATAAAACACATAAGATACACAATAACACATAGACACATATATACGCGGTTCACTAAGTGTGGGCTACATCCACTAGAGAAATTTCCAGGTCCTTCCTTTTTATTATCCAGCAAAATGAAGGGATACTTCCTCCATTGTAGCTTCCTCTTCTTTTTCTCACAGTGTCCTCTCTTAGAGTACACTATTCACCATAACACACAGTTGCAATACAATTCCCTCGAAAAGAGGGTTTCCTTCTAGGGAAAAAACCCCTAACATAAATTCTACCGTCAAATTTGTGACCTTATAATGATCAATCGAGATTGAATACAAAATTACAATATTTTAATTGCAAAAAAGGGGGCCAAGAATTGTGTATCCTACAGTTTCTTTGACCTGCATATGAATTAGGAAGATAATCAGGCTCCACAACCAACAATCTCCCACTTGGAGACTGATCACAACAACTCCATTGATGTTGTACCTTCTAGACTATGATCCACCTTGGACCTGGAAAATTTCTCATCTTCACCTTCATGCTTAAAGGCCAACTGGAACTGAACATGAACTCAGTTTATTCCTAGTTACTACCTTTTTTAACATGTCTGTAGGATTCTGGCTAGTATGTATCTTTTCCAACTTCAAATGTCCATTTTCCAAGATGGATCATATGAAATGGTACTTTAGTTGTATATGCATAGTCTTAGAATGGAAGACTGATTTATTTGTAAGATGAATGGCACTCTCGTTGTCACAGTACAATTTTCTATTCTCCTCCTTCTTTCCTAATTCCTCCATAAACCTATGTAGCCAAATCATCTCTTTACTGACCTTTGTAGCAACAACATACTCTGCTTTAGTTGTTGAAAGTGCAACAACCTTTTGCAGTTTTGAAATCCAACTTATTATTGTTCCACCTACAATAAAAAGATACCCTGTGGTGCTCCTCCTGCTATCTTTATCACCTTCCATATTTGAATCAACATATCCATGTANTCCAAAACATAATGCATGAGTGTGCTAGTACCTCCCAAATACCTGAGAATCCACTTTACTGCCTCCCAATGTTCTTTACCTGGATTTTTCATATACCTTCTCACAACTCCCACTGCATGTGCAATATCTGGTCTTGTGCACACCAGAGCATACATCAAGTTGCCAACTGCTAATGAATAAGGAACCATGGACATGTATTGTATCTGATCCTATGTCTTGGGACACATTTCCTTGGTTAATTTGAAATGGATTTCCAAAGGTGTACTAACTGGTTTTGCATTCTGCATTCTAAACCTCTCTAACACCTTCCCTATGTAGTCACCCTGAGATAATGTCAATTTGCAATTTTTCTTGTCTCTTGTTATTCTCATACCAAGGATTTTCTTTGCAGCACCCAAATCCTTCATCACAAATGAATTAGCTAATTTATTTTTTAGCACATTTATATTCTGCAAGTTAGACCCTGCAACAAGCATGTCATCTACATACAATAAAAAGATAATATAGATTCAATTTTCTATCCTTTTCACTCATGTATCTACATCCCCTTCTCACTCATGTGTCAAAGCCTATGATGCCACAGTGTTGTATCCACTCTTGTATAAGCTAAAGAGATAGAAGATTCAACATTAACAATACATAAATACAATGTACCTACCTTCTCCCCTTTTTCCATTACCAATGATCCTTTAGTGATCTTCCACGCCTTATTTTCAAATATAGATATACAACCTTCACTTGCCAACTGCCTTGTTGAAATCAGATTTCTTCTTAGATCCGTTATATGTCTCACCTCTTTCAATAACCATTGGTTTCCATTATTTTTCTTTATTTTTACCTTACCCATTCCAACAATTTGACATAGTTCATCATCACCCAAATAAACCTGTCCAAAATCACCTTGAACATGACCTTGGAAATATTTCCTATGGGGTGTGGCATGAAATGAATCCACTAAATCCACTACCCAAGATTCAATAATATTGTCTAAATAAAGAATCAACACATATTGTAACACATCACCTATTACATTTGCATCCTAATTTTTCCCCTAGTGTCCATCTCTTTGTTTCTTTGGAGCTCTGCAGTCTTTCTTCAAATGTCCTTTCTTCCCACAATTCCAACACTCTATGTTTCTTAGTCTGGATTTGGATATTTCCTTCCTAGAATTATCGTGGTTCCCTGATCCCTTTCCTATGTCGTTTTTTCTTCCCCTATTCTCCATGGTCAATGCATTACCTGATGTCTCACCTGTTCTTTTTCATTGCATTTCCTCGCTAAGGATAACACCAACAACGTCATCAAATTTCAGAGTGTTTGAACCAGCGACATAGTTACTTACAACCATGACCAATCCATTATAGTTTTCTAGCAATGAGTACAAGATTGGAAGAGACCTAACCTCATCATTAAAGTTCACTTTTATAGAACCTAGTTGATTAGTAACTATATTAAATTCATTTAAATGATCTGCAACAGACCCACCTTCCGACATATTCATATTAAATAATTGCTTCATTAGAAATACCTTGTTGGAAGCCGAGGGTTTTTCATATAGTTTATCCAATGCATCCATAAGATCCTTCGTTGTATTTTCTTTCAAAATATTGAAAGCCACCAACTTTGCTAGGCACAACGTATCGTTCTTAATGCCTTTCTATCAAGAACCTCCCATTCTTCATCCTTCATGGTCATCAAATTCTTTGTTATTCCGCCTAATGGTAGGTAAAGATCCTTCTGATATAAATAATCTTCCATTTGCATCTTCCATAGCTGCTAGTTTTGGCCATTAAATTTCTTGACCTTAAACTTTCCATATTCCGCCATTGCTCCCACTCGAACCAGGAACCCTCTTTTCCTACGAGTTACCTTTGGCTCGGATACCAGTTGTTAGAAAAACAGGATCGTGGATAAAAAAAGTAAAACAAATGCGGAAATAAAACACAAAAGATACTCAATACAATAGATACACATATATAATTGGTTCACCTAGTGTGGGCTACGTCCACCAGAGAAATTGTTAGGTCCTTCCTTTTTATTATCCAACAAAATGAAGGGATACAACCTACAACACAGCTGTGGTAACTTCCTCTTCTTTCTCTCATAGTGTCCTCTCTCATAATACAATATTATACATAATACACAATCACGATACAATTCCCTCGAAAATAGGGTTGCCTTCTAGGGAAAACAAAACCTAACATAACTTCTAATGTCAGATCTGTGACCTTATAATGAGAATGCTCACAGAAATCAAAATCAATTTGTTTAAGATCTGGAAAAATTTTCTTTTTTGAATATATGCATCCCCTTCTCACTCATATGTCCAAGCCTATGATTCCACAGTGTTCTATACACTCCTATAGAAGCTAAAGAGATAGAATAGTCTGTATTACTAGTACATAAATATAATGTACCTACCTTCTCTCCTTTGCTATCACCAATGATCCTTTGGTGACCTTCCACACCTTATCTGTAAATATGGATATACAACCTTCACTTTCCAACTGCCCTGTTGAAATTACATTTTTCCTTGGATCTGGAACATGTCTTACCTATTTCAACAACCATTGGTTTACATTGCTTTGCTTTATTTTTACCTTTCCCATTCCAATAATTTTTCATGGTGCATCATCACCCAAATGAACCTGTCCAAAATCACCTTCAACACAATCTAGAAAAATGTTTCCTATGGGGTGTGGCATGAAATGAAGCCCCTGAATATACTATCCAAGACTCAAAAATATTATCTACAGAAAGAATCAAAGCATATTTTAACACATCACATGTAACATTTGCTTCCTGATTTTTCTCCTGATGTCCATCTCTTTATTTCTTTGGATCTCTACAATCTTTCTTCATATGCCCTTTCTTCCCACAATTCCAACAATCTATCTTTCCAAATATGGATTTGGATCTACCCTTCCTAGAATTCCCTCGGTTCCCTGATCCCTTTCCTCTGTCCTTTTTTCTTCCCCTATTCTCCATGTTTAATGCATTACATGATGTCTCACCTGTTATTTTCCATCACATTTCCTCACTAAGGATAACACCAATAACATCATGAAATTTTAAACTGTTTGAAATAGAGATGGAGTTACTTATATCCATGACCAAGTCGTTCCATCTTTCTGGCAATGAGCACAATATTAGAAGAGCCCTGACCTCATCATCAAAGTCCAATTTTACAGAACTTAGTTGATTAGTAACAATATTAAATTCATTTAAATGATATTCAACAAACCCACCTTCTGACATCTTTATATTAAATAATATCTTCATTAGAAATACCTTATTCGACGTCGAGGGTTTTTCATATAGTTTATCCAATGCGTCCATTATCTCCTCTGTTGTCTTTTCTTTCGAAATATTGAAATCCACTGACACTGGCATGATCAGTTGTATTGTTCCTAGTGCATTTATTTCAAGAACCTCCCATTCTTCATCCTTCATGGCCATCAGTTTCTTTGCTATTCCAACCAATGGTAGGAATATATCCTTCTGATATAAATAATCTTCCATCTGCATCATCCATAACTAGTAGTTTTGGCCGTTAAATTTCTCTACCCTAAACTTTCCATCTTCTGCCATTGCTCCCACTTGAACTAGGAACCCTCTTGTCATGCAAGTTACATTTTGCTCTGATACCAGTTGTTATAAAAATAGGATCGCATAACAATAAAATAAAACAAATGCGGAAATAAAACACAGAAGATACACAATACAATAGAGACACAGATATGTGTGGTTCACCTAGTGTGGGCTACGTCCACCAGAGAAATTTCCAGGTCCTTCCTTTATTATTATCCAACAAATGAAGGGATACAACCTACAACACACCCATTGTAACTTCTTCTTCTTTCTCTCACAGTCTCCTCACTCAGAGTACAATATTCACAATGATGCATAGCCACAATACATTTCACTCATAAAAGAGGGTTTCCTTCTAAGGAAAAAAAACCCTAACATAACTTCTACCGTCAGATCTGCGACCTTATAATGAATGGTACAGATTTACAATGAAATTACAATATACATTTACAAGGCAATTTTTCCTTCGGGGGCCACACGTGGAGTGTACATTCTTATGGGGTTTAAAATCTTCATGGGGTATAAACACAGCTGAAAACAAAGACCTTTGAATCAGGAAGATAATCAGGCTCTGCAACCAACATTTCCTTCCTCATACAAGCAAGTAAATGCCTTATTGTAACAGTCTAGAACAACATGATGTTGGTCCAACCAATCCATATCAATGAGGCAATCATAAGAGCCCAAAGGTATGATGTTCAAATCATCTTTTGTGCACATTCCATTCATTTCCACTAGAAATGCCTTAACCATCTCATTAATTTTCCCTTTTTCTCCTGTAGCTAACTGCACCAACCAAGGTTTCCAAGCTTGATTTTTGGCAATTAGAATCTTTCCACCATATTATGATCTAAATAACTATAACTAGCTCCTGAATCAATTAAAATAGCAATGGGTTGGTCATTAATCTTACCTTCTACTTCAATCATGTGCGACTGAAACTCAACTTGCTTGTTATCTAGGGATGCATAAATCCTTGGTACATTTATGCCCATGTATTCAATTGTCATAGCTTGCTATACACTATGCATATTCCTCACTTTTTCACATTTTAAAGGGAAATATTTGTACATATGAGCTCTGGCACAACCCCAAAATTGAATGGGTTGTTTCCTTGGTTTTTTCCCCACTATCTCCGTCATTTTGGGATCCTTGGTAGTTGGCTGTCCTTGCACAATATTTCTGAAAAATGGTGGCTTAGTCCCCTTATTCCTTTGTTCCACCTTGTTTTTCATCTTGTCTTCCCAAGCCTTTCGAAAAGTCAGTATTCCCCTTTTCTGATCATAAATACATTTAGCATGCCTTATGGTTTCCTATTATGTCTTGGGGTCATCATATTGTATCTTGTCACTGATAAATGAGGGCAACCCACTCAAGTACCTATGAATTTTAACTTGCTCATCCTTGATGAATGTGATATATTTCAACAACTCTAAGAATCTTCTTTCATACTCATCTATTCTCACACTCCCAAGCTTGAGTTCAAATAACTCCTTCATTTTCTTGTCATGGTATCTCTTGGTTAAGTATTTTTTTTTTTAAATACCTCTTGAAATCCCTCCAAGTAACATTCTTTTCATCAATGTGTTGCACTTGCATGAACTGATCCCACCACATTGATGCTTTTCCCTTTAGTTGACAAATGGTAATCCTCCCTTCTCCTTGTTCATAATAATTATGCAACTGGAAGTACTTCCTCATCCCAACAGCTAGGTCTCTGCATCTTCATCCTTCTTATTCTCACCTTCAAAGGTAGGAGGCTTGATCTTATTCATTTCTCCTTGTAAATCGTCCACCCCAATCCTTCTATTATGCTTTCTGATAGGAGATGGACTTGAGATACTACGTGCTTTCCTAAATGAAGGATTTGGTGAGTGAGGGTGATGCCTATCAACACTTATTGTTTCTCTTCTTTTCTCCTCATGATACCTGTGAATTATTGATCTACTTGGCTATGTCTCCTTATCCATTTTATTTTCTATTATGTCCAAGCTTTGCATCAACCTAGTATTGAAGTCATTTTGTTGATCCTTGGCTTTCATAAGCCTTTCATTATCAATTGTATAGCTATGGACATATTTTTGCAGTCCCTTTATGGGTTTTACCATGTTTATGCACTCCTCCTTGGATTTTGTACCATCAACACCCAAACTGACATAAAAATCCTCGAATACATCATCATGGTTGTAAGTTCTATGTGCATTTTTGATGCTTTTTTACTTTCTGTGTTGATTATGTCCTAATCTAATCGTTGCTAATTCTGCAAAATGTGAAAACAATAATATTTGTTAGATGAATTCATGAGACAACTTCATTAAAACTCTACAACATTTCAGCCAAATCCTTTCTTCTGATTTATTGGATGATTTTAACATCCCAAATCCAAAATTTCTAGGTGAATAATTGGACTCTTTTGTCCAAAAATTTCCGATTCATTGCTCCCTTGAACAATTATGAGTCTTGCACAGTATATCATGATCATTTGGAATTCATCCAAATACCCTTTTACTCTTTCTTACTTCCTTCTGAATCTCGTGCGTGTTTTGGTATTCATCACGTACCAATACGTGATGTCAATATTTAACATATACATCATGTATCAGTATTATGCACACACCACCAGGTTTTCTCTACACAACCCCAATTTTTAGTGCGTACACTCATGCACCATTTTTTACTGCACATTTCTAGTGTCGCAACTTGCAATGTCAAAATTTAGTGCACACACTTGTGCATTCTTATTTTAGGCAAACCATGGTTGCACTGTAATTCCAAATTCAGCTACTTAGTAGTCCAAATTTTTCCTTAAGTAGAAACTCGGCCCATGCAGTCTCAGTGTTGAAATCATAGCTTTGATACCAATTTGTAATGTCCCTATTACCAATATACTTTGATACCAATCTATAACATCCCCGTTACCAAACTTCTTTGATACTAACTTGTCACATACCCAACCTCCTAGCTGGGTACCAGCTATGATACCAAATTGTAATGTTCCTAGCTTACTATTGAGCAACACTACTCCAAAATATAGTGCACAGATTCTACTCTATAACATTATTTTGCACAGAAATACTTGAAGTAACGCACTCGACACAAAGTTGGTTCACGCCGCACAAACTTTCCTCTTCTGACACAACTTATAACAACAAAAGTAACATAGTACAACTACGTGCACACGCATATTGAGCACACAACATTATTGTGTGTGTAATCCATACTGAACATGTGATCACTACTATGTGCACAACCATTCTGGTGTCACATGGAAATTATGTTCTCCTTGTGCGCGCGGACTGCTTCCCTGCGCACACAACCATTTTAACCTCGCCTCAGAGACTCATGACCATTATAAGGTTAACTTAAGAGGAATAACTAATAACAACTTTCATACTTTGCATGTACAACTACAAATACTGAATATCAACACCACACATACATGTGCAAGCAACATTATACATAATAACAACAATTACTTATATGCAACATCATACAAGAATTAAACCCATATTAAACATATATAATCAAGAACATAGTAAATGAGACAATCACATAAAGGACACTTATCTTTTATGAAAATTCGTCAACTACATGCAGAACTTAGACATTCCTCCTAGCCATAGACTCTGTTTCTCATATATTTTCAGCAACAGGTCACCCCCAAGTTGGGGCATAAAACTCCACCAGAGAAAAAGGGTTCCTAATGCCAAGATAAGGTCATATAATCAACAGAATTGTTCAGTACAAGGTGCCACTATTGTAACTAGAATACAATCTCACATTCCCTACATGCATGTCCCACCCAAGGAAGTGTGCCCCTTCTCTGATCAACAATCCCTTGGCTGCCCCACTTCCCTTCCAAGGCTTCAACAACAGGCTGGACATGAAGTCTCAAATCCCTATAAATAATGTCCAACACACCAAGGAACAATTACCAGTGAAACACTCACCTAGAGAGAATGCTCACGGGCCAGACAACCCACCTCTTCGACAACACATATATCACCTGGAGAGAATGATCAAAGACCTGAAAAAGCGCCTCTTCGACGAAAAATATATCACCTTGAGATAATTCTCATTGGACCGAAAACCCTCCTCTTTGACACTAAATATCTCACCTGGAGATAATGCTCACGATTCTGACAACCTACCTCTTCGACAACAAATACTTTGGTTACAATACATAAAACCCCTTTATAATATTTTCTTTGCACATAAGGTAATAGTCTTCTTTCCTCAGTTGGTCCGACCCCTTCTGCACATGAGAAATGAG
>JASDQU010947282.1:8467-20941 GCA_032191745.1 Picea mariana
GGGTGGAACAGGCATGTGGGGAATGAGAGTCTGATAGTAGTGGGCATAAGATGGCATCCTGGGAAGAATCCTTCCATATTTTATGTGTTGTTTTCCCTGTAACCTTAGCCTAGCCTAGGATTCCTTGCCTAGGGTGGAGCTTAGTCCCAGCTCGGGGTTGACCCACTGCTGAGCTGATGAGCAGTGTGGTCTAAGGTTTGGAGGTTCGTGGAAGGCCTGCACTTGGTTGGTGGAATCTACCATTGTTTGAAGATAAGTATCTGATTATGCTTTAATCATTTTTTTCATGAATGTGTTGCTTATGTATCATGATTTCCATTGTGTATATGAATTAGTATGATACGTTATTGATTGTTAATTATAGCAGTAAATAATATGTTTTACTCTGAACTTAAATGTGTTTATTTGTTTAAATGCATGTGGATTGTATAACATCTGTATGAGTTATGTAAAAAGTGGTTAGTAGCATAAAAGTTGTGCTACAAGGAGAAATCCCCACACACTCTCCATTATTTCTATTCATCCTTCCTCCCTAACTTACTTCTGTCTTCCATCCCTATCCTTCCTCTACTGGACTATCTTGGAGCGTCAACTAGATTGACCTAACTCAAAATAGAACCTGTAACCGGAAGTGTCAATTCTCTTGACCAAGCTTCCCCAACAAGAAACTGACAGTCATCATCACACGTCTATGGGAGAGTGAGCTAACATCATCCTCCCATGACTCCAGGTTTCAGAGAATACATGGTGGAAAATGCATCCACCCCTCCTAATAGGACTAGGGTCCACACCCTACCATTGAACATACAGTGGCACTATGTTGCTGGGCATTTTGTCATCATATATTCACTTTTAGGCAGTGTCACCACATGAAAAAATTGCACTGGTCCATATATCATAGCAATGCATTCAAACCAACATAATTTCACATACAAATATTCCTACCATATTTTTTCTCGGTCGGTGTTCACGATATCAACTTTTATTATCATTATCTTTTGGCTCTTTCATATCCCATTGACTTGCAGATTAGTCTATAACACAAACTCATATATATCTATGCATTATCATCATGTAAATGCATTCAACCATAACCTGAATTCAGTACCCACGTACCAACAGCTTTAAATGTCGAAATTTTCAAGTTAGAAATAGAATGCATAATATCCCCATAATTCAAATAATGGTAAACATTCATAGATTGACATTCTCATAATAGATTGCATAATATCCATCATCATTCAAATAACGTTAAACATTCATAGAATTGACATTCACATAATAGATTTCATAATATCCATCATCATTCAAATAACAGTAAACATTCATAGAATTAACATTCACATAGGTTCATATGTCTTAAAAGTTCAAGTGTATCATTAATAGTTTCACAGTGAATAGAAAATAAAGGTGATTACACCTTAGGTAATTCTAGTTGTCTAAGTGAAAAGGTAGCATTACATACACGCAACCTTCGAGAAACATATTCCCGAGGTGGTAAAAAAAGTGAGGGATGATCTCGTCATAAGGTCTCGACATCCTCCCAGGTAGCAAATCCTAGGCATACTTGTCCCACTGAAACTTAACTTGGTCAACCAGACGGTCCTTGAGTTGTTGGACCCTATGGTCCAATATGCGTAATGGTTCTACCATAAGGGTTACCACGTCTGATACCTGCAATTCCTTCCAGTTCAGTTTATGATATTTGTCAACAACATAATGACATAGAACAAATACATGAAAAAAATTATGAGTTTTATGCAAGGGGGATGGAAGTATGAGACGATAGGCAACGAGTCCGATTCTCTCTTGGATTTTGAACAATCCTATAAATTGAGGAGACAACATTTCCCCCTTCCTGAACCAAATGGTGCTCTTATTAGGCCTGATACGAATGAAAACTTCATCTCCCACTTTATAACTTCGGTCAATCTTATGTGCATCAACATAAATGTTTTGTTTGTCTCGTGGTTCCTTTAGTCTCTGCCTAATCTGAATCACTCGTTCCTCTATCTCTTGAATCAATTCTAGCCCAACTGTCACTCAGTCTTCTAACCTTTCCCAACTCAACAGTGTTCTGCATGGCCTTCCATACAAATATTCATAGGGTGGCATTCCAATGGAGACATGAAAACTGTTATTGTAGGCGAACTCTACTAAAGGTAGGTACTTCTCCCAATGGGTTTGATTATCCATAACATACATCCTAAGGATGTCTTCCATAACCTAATTTACTCTCTCATTTTTCCCATATGTTTTAGGATGATAAGTTGTGCTTAAGTTCAACTAAGTCCCCAACGTTGACTGCAAACTTGTCCCAAACCTATAAGTAAATTTGGAGTCCCTATCTGAAATGATCTTCTTGGGTATCCCTTTAAAACGGATGGCCACACTTACAAACACACATACCACATCAGTGACATCATAAGTGTCTCTAAACGAAATAAAATGAGCACTCTTGATGAACTTATCAACTATCACAGGAATGGAATTTTGTTTATGCGATGTGAGCGCCAATCCCACAAAAAAATCCATATAAATGACTTCCCTTTTGGTCATAGTGACATCATGCAGTTGTAGGAGAATTGTCGGGTCGTGGTGGTCATATTTCACTTGTTGACACTCTAGAAACTTGGCAATGAAATGGAAAACATCACCCTTCATTCCTACCTAGAAGAAAAACATCTTCATGTTTGCGTGTATTTTCTTCACACCTGTATGCGCACAATAAAGTCCTCTATGGGCTTCCTTGAGTATGATGCTTCAAATATCGCCACCTTCAGGGATGCACATCCTTACTTGATACCTTAATAGTCCATATACTTCCAGGATATATTCTTCATACTTTGGATCTAACTGCTTTCCACTCTTGAGGGTTGAAGTAACCTTTAAATACCAACTAGCCCCAAGAAGTTGTCCAAACACATGCTCCCTAAGATTGACTTTGAAGGGTACCAAGGAGAAGACACGTGGTCTCCTACTCAAGGCATCTGCGACCACATTTTCCTTTCCCTTGATGTACAAAATTCCAAAATCATACTCACTCATAAACTCACTCCATTGCCTCTGCCTAGCGTTGAGATCCCTTTGAGTGAAGAGATGTTTTAAACATTCATGGTTTGTTTTGAGCTCAAAGTTTTTCCCCACTATATAATGCCTCCAAAGATTCATAGCTAGCATTATAGATTCCAACTTTAAATCATGAGTAGCATAAAGCTCCTCATTTTTCTTCAACTTCCTTGGCACATATGCTATCACTCCTCTATCCTGCATTAGCATGACCCCCAACCCTTGCTTCGAGGCATCCGTGCAGAATGTGAAGTTTTTTTCCATATCTGACACTCGTAGAATTGGTGCACTAGTTAGTAACCTCTTAAGCTCGATGAATGCTCTATCACATTCTTTTGTCCATTCATACCTGACCCCCTTGTGCTACGAAGTGGTGATGGGTCTCGCTATTTTAGAGAATCCTTCCAAAAATCTTTGATAATAACCCACTAACCCCATGAAGCTTCTTACCTCATGAGCATTTTTCAGCACTCGCCATTCCATAATGGCCTTTACCTTTTCTAGGTCCATAGATATTCCTTCACTGTAAATGATGTGACCTAGATAGTGAATTTATTTATGGAAGAAAGAACACTTTGACAAATTGCCATACAATTTGTTCTCTCTAAGGAATGAACATGACTCGCAATTGTTCCTCATGTTCTCTTTCGCACTTGGAATAGATGAGGATATCATATAGAAATACCTATACAAAGCGGTCTAAGTGCTTTCAGAATACACCATTCATGAGGATCATGAATACTATTGGCGCATTGGTCAAACTGAAATGTACTACAATGAACTCGTTATGCCCAAATCGAGTTCGGAATGCAGTTTTAGGAATATCGCCTTCCTTAATCCTTAACTGGTGATACCCTGATCAAAAATCAATTTTTGAGAACACTCCTACTCCTTTCATCTGATCAAAGAGATCATATATTCGTGGCATTGGGTACCTATTTTTCATTGTAGCTTGGTTCAAATACCTGTAATCTATACACAATCATAAGCAACCATCCTTATTCTTCAAAAAAATTACTGGTGCACCCCAAGGTGAGACACTAGGTCTTATTATCCCTAAGCTGAGTAGTTATTTCAACTACATCTGCAACTCACAAAGTTCTCGCACTGTAATCCTATACATAGTCTTCGAAATTGGCTCTGCACCAGGTTTTATCTCAATTGTGAAATCAAGCTCCTTCTCAGGAGGTAACCCTAGAAACTCTTTCGAGAAATCATCCTTAAACTATGACAATACTGGGTACTGATCCAAGGAGGTTTCTTTCCTTTCATTAACTGCTTCCACTACATATAGTCGAAAACCTTGCCTCATGCAACATTTAACCTTCATGGTCAATATAATAGATACACCTTCCTCCATACACCATGGATCTCTACTGACCTTCCTTCATCGTCAACACAAAGCACCCTTTTCGCAGAACAATCATAGCTCGATGGGCTTCGAACCAATCCATTCCAATAATTAGGTCATTCATCCCCAAACCAGTGATGTATACCTTCAACCTAGTAGTACACACCCCCAGGTCTACTAGACAATTATTAATGCTAGGTCCTACCTCTTGTTTTTCCCTCTAAGCCATATCGACTTGTTTAAAGTTGTCGTGATCGTAGGTTTCCAACCCACACTTTTCTAATGCAGAAGGTGAGATGAAACTATATCTAGCACCATAATCAAATAAAATTTTAACATTGACATTATTTAGCGTACCTGACAACTCCATCACCGTGGACTGATGTTCTTCCTGGCGATTATTAACCGCTCAATAATTCTGGTGGCTACTACTCGCTCTTCCCATCAGGGAATTTCCTTATCTATATACAAATATTGACCCAAGTGGATATCAATGGCCACCCACCTTTTCCAGCTGGCTCAAAACAGCTTTCCGACAATTTTTGTAATTTACTATTTTTAGCAATTTTTTGGGTCCTGAACTTCCGGAGTCGTTTTGCGGCCCTAAACGACGTTTTTTGGGCTATGTTGCAATAAAAAATTTCATCATGAAATTTTTAGCAAATGTTGTAGTCCTCAGATAGATATTTGTAATGGGATATCGTACGCCTAAAATGAAGATCGTATGAAAAAGTTACGACCCCGGGAAGTTGATGTTCTCACTTACCCAAATGGGGCCCATGTGACTTTTGGCGCTTCATCTCCTAGGGTTAGGATTTTGGATGTCTAGGGTTTTTGAAACTCCTGTTTATTATAAAAATTCCTTCAAAGCCTCATCATAATCATCTTCTTGTGAATGAGTACAAACATCACATCTCTCCTCAGAGATAACCCACCACCATTCCAACAAGCTTGTTTTCTGCTGCATTTTACAGTTTTAGCTTATTTCCTTATTGAATAGAAAAGAAGTTTTACTGTATCTCTATTATTCTGTGTTAAGCATATGTTAATAATTTTTAGTCATTTCATTCTTCTCATAAAATTTGAATCAATGGCATCAGAGCGGTCTACTCCTTGTCGTCTTAATGCATGTCCTCAATGTGGTCTGAGTACAAAGAATTGGGTCTCGAGCTTGCTTCTCTTGAGGACCAAATCTCTCGCATGCCCAAGTGACCTATCATGGAAGGAGAAAATAAAGATGATAGGATAGGATATCCTTTCAAAATGTTGCTTGAGGAAGCCCTCACGCAACAGAGGAACAAGTTGATGGATAGCTTCACGCAAATCCTTCGGCGGCTACCAACAGGCGATGCATCTTCTTCAAGCAGAGGCGCCGCCCCCTTCAAGGTATAAATAAACTTCGATATTCCTATATTTGAAGGTCATATAGATGTAGACAGTGTTGACATGTGGTTGAATCTACTAGAAGGGTATTTTTCTAGTGGGTTGAATCTACTTTTGCGCTCCTCAAAGTCGTTCCCCATGTCAAAGATTGGTGGGAAATATTCTGTGAGGAAAAGGAAATAGAGGAAACCTCATTATTTACAGTAAAGACCATGTGGGAATCTTTCAGGAATGCTATTAAGGAACAATACTACCCTGTTGGAAGTTATGACTACTTGTATACCAAATGGACCACACTGTGGCAACAAAGATACCAAGCAATGCAAGAGTTCACAAATATCTTCCATACCTTGCACACCAAGATCAGTATCAAATATTTAGAGAAAAATATGGTGGTCTGCATAGATACATCCAGACCGAAATGGAATTTCTAGACATATAGTCCTTGGGTGCGACCTACCGATATGCCGTCAAAATCGAGTAGAAGCTCAAACAAAAGATGTGACAATTTGGGCTCGAGAACCCCTCACAACAAAAGACAGGAAAGGGCGACCCCAACCCATAGAACAAAGGAAAAAGCAAAGATGGAAAGTATTAGGACAACCAGTCTAAGCTGCAAGCAAAGAGGGACACCAGAAAGACAAAGAAGGATACTGGGAAGTGGTGCGACTTCCATAAGAGCCCTTGGAATAACACTATTGACTGCCTCTCAAAGAAGTCATTGGTGGTCGAAGTGAAAGCCTCTGAATCAAATGTAGGTTTTGACTCTGAGTCAGAACCAGAAAGGGGAAGATGGATCATTGACGTGGAACCCAGTGCCACCTTTGCTACCACCAAGCTCCAGCATGATGAACTAGATGAGCCAGAAGAAGGAGAGTGCCTCTTCCATTCACAGATGTGGATAAAAGGTACCCCATTGCACTTCATCGTTGATAACAGTACCAAGAAGAACCTCATCTCAAGAGAGGTTGTCAAGCGGTTGGCCCTACCGATAACACCGCACCCACATCCCTACACCATTGGATGGCTCCACCAAGGAATCGATCTCTGCGTCATCCAATAGTGTTGATTGTCATGCGACATCAAGCCCTTCAAAGACAATGTATTGTGTGATGTTGCCCTTCTTGTAACGACCCTAATTGGATACATGTTTAAAGATTATAAAGTAAAATTAATTAAAAGAAATTAATTATGGTTAACTGAGTAATAATTCAAACTATAGATCACATTTAATGACCTGTGAAATAAAATTAAAAGATCAATGAAAAATTATATAAAAATGGTGGCGTATACAGAGAGGGATATCCATGGATCCCGAGAAGATAAAAAATTAACTCATGACGAAGGACGGAGGACGGAGGGTGGTTGAAGGAGTAAGTGCGTGAGTTGGCGGGGAGGAATAAGGGATGGGAAGAGGGGGATGTGCGCACCATTCGATGGGAATGGATGCTGTTGGTTGTGTGGGTTGAGAACTATTGTATTTTGCCATGAGCAGAGATTCTGCATTTGCTGCGAGCAACAATTTTCTGTGCACTGTGGTATTGGCTGTGAGCCTGTGATATTTTGTGGACTGTTGGATTGCTGTGAGCAAGGAACAGACTGTTCTAGATTGTGACTTTTGATCAGGGGAGGCACCGAGTTGCTGGAGGTTTTGGGCACGGAGGGCCAGGATATCTGTAGATATCCTGGAGCTAGGTAGTTTTCCTAGTTGGCAGGGAGGACAGTAGTTTTGGGAAGTTATTTTCCTGTTTGTGGCAGGGTTGATCTATGTAGCAGGGAGCAAAAAGGCAGCAGCAAAGCAAAGAGGTAACATAAATTAGCATTAGATCCAGGTACTTTTTAAGTTATGTATTTACTTCATACTGTAAATAATTTAGTATTTATTGATAAATCCAAGTTACTGAAGTTGTTGTTATAAAATTCAATATCATGTTATGAAGTTTTGTTTCAGATTACTTTCTTAAAATGTTTAGGAAACTTAATGATGTTTAGAAATATATGGGCATTACACTTCTTGAAGTTTTTAATGTTATTTTGAGCCAACCTTATTTATGGAAATGTCATGTTGTATGTGAGTCTAGGCCTCATAGTGTTATTATTAATTTGAACAGGAATTTGTACAAGATACCCAAGGTAGTCCCACCTAGTGTTATTTCCTTGATCTCCACCAGGCAATGTAGGAAGGTCATCTCTCAAATGGGGAAGTTTGTCTTCTTCGTGATTCTCTCTTAGAATGAGAGAAAGATCATAGCCACATCCAAGGTCTCTTAAGCTGACCTCTCCACATAGTAAAAGAAAGTAGATAAGGTCATCGAAGAATACTCGGATATCTTTTCCTCACCTACTAGGGTACTTCTTTACTGTAATGTCAAGCACCCCATCGATATGACCCTCGACACACTGCTTCCCAATGGGCTAGTCTATCGCCACTCTATGTTAGAGAATGAGGAGATCAAGAAATAGATCCAAGAAATTCTCCACAAGGGGCACATCCATCCCAGCTCATCTCCTTGTCGGAGCCCAATCGTGCTGGTACAGAAGAAATATGGAACCTGGTGACTCTACATTGATTACCAAGCCTTGAATAAAATCACAGTCAGAAACTAGTACCCAATTCCTCGAATCAATGACCTCCTTGATCAACTCATGGGGGGAAAATACTTCAGTAATATTTATCTGAAGTTTGGCTATGACCAGGTCCCGATAGAACAAACAGATGTATGGAAGACCGCCTTCAAGTCAAAGGAAGGGATTTTTGAATGGTTGGTCATTCCCTTTGGTTTGACAAATGATCCAACCACTTTCATGATAATGATGGATGATATCTTGCAACCATTCACCAATAATTCTGTAGTGGTGTATCTGCATGACATTCTCATTTACAACAAGTCTTCGGCAGAACACTTGTAGCATATTCAACAGGTTCTGCACACCCTGGGACAACACAAGCTATACAGCAACTTGGAAAAATGCTCCTTCAGCATGGATAGGCTCCATTACCTTGGATACATTGTTGATCAAAATGGTGTACATGTGGATCCAACCAAGATCCAAGTCATCTGTGACTAGTCAGTCCCAACCACACTTACTAAGCTTTGGAGCTTCTTGGGCCTTGCCAATTTATACCGCAGGTTCATGTTGGGATTCTCCCATATTGCATGGGACCTCATCTAAATAACAAGGGGTGGTGGTAAGGAAAAATTTGTGTGGCACCGGTCCCAACAACAAGTGTTCGATGATTTGAAGGAACGTTTCTGCTCAGTCCCAGTACTTTCACTACTAGACCTGCAACATCCCTTTGAGATGCTTCAGACTATGTTGTGGGCGTTATTCTCACTTAGCACGACCACCCCATGGCCTATCATAGTGAGACACTATCAGATGTTGTCCGTAAGTACCCTACTTACGACAAAGAAATTTACACCATTGTGTAAGCCTGCTGCTAGTGGAGACATTACATTCTTTGGAGGGAGACAATCATCCACACTGATCATAAGCCACTGCAGTTCATGCAGACACAAGGAAACTTACAGAATGATTGCCATCAAAATTGGTCAACATACTTACAACAATTCCACCTCAACATCAAGTATAAAATAGGAAGCACCAACCACGTCGTTGATTGCCGCAGTAGATTGCTAGTCACGGAACTTACCATGGTGCTAGACTCTTGTGGACATGAGACCTATGGATAGCCCCAACTCTATGAGATAGACCATAACTTCACCACCACCTGCCAAATGTATAGGGTGAAAACACAGTTGTCGATATTTTCCATCTTTAGGATGGGTTGTTGTGTCATTTGGGCCATATCTATGTTCCATCAAGTGAGTGAGCGAAGCTGATCTAGGAATCCCACTATAGTCGAGTGGAATGACACTTCAACGTCAAAAAGACAGTGGCTATGCTATAGAAAAATTTCTACTGGATGAAACTTCGACATGAGGTCAACAATTATATGAAGTCCTGCACTACCTGTGTTATTGCCAAACCAACCACTAAGAAACAGGGACTCTACACCCCTCTTCCTTCTCCTGACAGGCCATGGGAATCCATCTCAATGAACTACATGCTAGGACTCCCATCCACCAAATGGGGAAATGACTGTGTTTTTGTTGTTGTCAATCGCTTTTCTAAGATGGCAATTCTAGTTTCATGCAAGAAGAACGTCAAAATAGAAGCCACTGCCAAGCTTTTGCTTTAACGAGTATGGGTACATTTTTGGATCCCACAAAGCATTGTCTCAGATTATGACAATCGATTTCTCAGCACATTCTAGTCGAGCCTCTGGTCACTGTTGAACACCAAGCTCATCAAATCCATGGCTTTCCAACACCCTTGCACATGGGATAAGAGTCTTCCCTTTGTCCACAATAGCTACATTTAAGCATTGGATAGCTCAACCAACCACAACCCCATTTAGGTGGGGTTGGGATTCCAACCATTGGGTCCCATAGATGTTTCAATTCCCCTTGAGGTCACCTCGACTGACTCATCCCCTGCTCCAAATGAAGCTGACAAAGACATCCGGTTCATTGAGAAGATCCATCACATCTGCCAACAGGTTCATGATATCCTACATAAATCCAATGATAAGTAAAAACAACGCCATGATAAACATCAGGTTCCACATAAGTTTCAGGTGGGTGACAAATTTTGGTTGCACTTGTACAAAGAACACCTTACAGGGCCCCATCAGAATATTTTCCCACTCTGTTATGGGTCGTACACCATAACCAAGGTTGTGGGGGATAATAATTTTGAGCTCAACATTCCTCCTTTCCTTGGCCTGCACCTAGTGTTCAACATAGACCTCCTTTGGCCTTATTTCCCACCATTATTAGACACCTCAAATGTAGCAGAACAACTGAGACCAATAGATCTCAACCCGACTGCATACAATACACATCCAGTGATCATAATGTGGACACACATATCAATGGAACTCTACAACAAAAGATCAATCTTTATTGAGTCATCAAAGCAGGGCAGCTCTTGCACCAAGGCAGCTGGCTCACTCAGGGCGAAATTCAGCAGAAATTTTCTCATCTGATGGGGGAACTCAACGCAATGGAGACCATATCTTCCTAAGGAGGGAGGATTGATCCAGGTGGATATCGATGGCCACCCACCTTTTCCACCTAGCTCAAAACAACTTTCTGACAATTTTTGTAATTTACTATTTTTAGTAGTTTTTCAGGTCATAAACTTTCAGAGTCATTTTGAGGCCCTAAACACCTTTTTTTTGGATATGTTGCAATCGAAAAATATCATCATGAAATTTTTCAGCAACTGTTGTATTCCTTGGATAGATATTTCCAATGGCTTATTGTATGCCTAAAACGAAGATTGTATGCAAAAGTTATGACCCCGGGAAGTTCTTGTACTGACTTACCCAAACATGGCCCACATGACTTTTGACACTTCATCTCCTAGGGTTAGGTTTTTGGATTTCTAGGATTTTTGAAACTCCTATTTATTGTAAAAGGGCCTTCAGAGCCTCATTGTAATCATGTTCTTGCGAATGAGTGCAGCCGTCACATATCTCCTTAGAGATAAGCCGCCACCATTCCAGTAAGCTTGTTTTCCACTGCATTTTACAGTTTCAACTTATTTCCTTATTGAATAGAAAACCAATTTTACTGTATCTATGTTATTATGTGTTAAGCATCTATTAATAATTTGTAGTCATTTCATTCTTCTCATAAAATCCAGATCTAATCCTGCTTGTGAATCTAGGCAGTCATGCTGGTAATGGGGTCCTCCACACCCCCGACAGGTAACACGATATGGAACCTGCACACTTCCCTGTGACGGTATTTGAAATGAGTTCCTTCTCCTGGATCCCCTTCCCCTACTTGTTTCTCCTTGAGAAGGTTGTGGACCTATCTGCGTGGTTGGCGATGAGTGGGATGTTGCACTCTCTGCCATTGAAATACCTATAACAACTGTTCTAGGTGTGACTCTATTTCAAATATTAGGTGGCCTAGAGATTTCTCCTATGGATAACATCCTAGGGGCCTTCCCCACGAATCCAGGATGTTGTGGAAATGTTGATCTCATACCTTTGTTTAATCTCATGTGCTCCTATGCATAACATTCAGTTTCAATTGCTTCAATTACTGATGATGGTTTCACATCCATACCATGGCCCTTATCTTAGGTTTTAACACATACAAAAAATGTTCTATGTGTCTTTGATCGATATCCATGTACGAGACATATTTTACCAACTCCATGAGCCTGATCTCGTACTCTTCCACGGTCTTATTTCCCTGAACTAGAGCATTAAATGCTCCCACCTGTTGTTCCTCATAGTAAGCCGACAAATATTTCCTCTGGAACCTTTCCTCAAAAATTTCCTATGAAACGATGTCTAAGGTAAGGTGAAACTGTCTCTCCAAGTTACCCCTCCAGTTCAAGGAATTGTCCCTCAACTAAAAGATCGTCATTTTTTCCTTTGATGTGGAAGCATAGTCTCTTAAGGTGAAACATCATGTCATTCCTTCCAACCAAGCCTCTTCACATTCAGTTGCATGACCGCCAACAAATTTTGGGAGTTTGATCTTCGGTAGTTCTATGGTGATGTATGCGAGTGGAGGCCCTCCCTCTGAGTCCCTCGACACTTCAGGGTTACCAACCCTAGATGGTGGGGGCTCCAACTCGACATT
>JASDQU010947285.1:30211-47244 GCA_032191745.1 Picea mariana
GGGGTTACCTTCTAACCATCTTAAACCACTTTCCTTATTTTAGGGCTAACCCACTTCTAACCACTTGTCAACTTAGTAATTTCTCCATTAACTTTATTATTTAAATAATTTATTTTGTATTCACTTTGAATTATAGTACACTCATCAGTTCACTTTATTATTTACCTTCTAAAAATCTCTTAAACCACTTTGACTACTTTGACCTTTTGGGGCTTCTGGATGACTCATGAGGGTTCTCCAACTTCACATGGCCATAACTCTCTAACTGTGAGGAGTTATGTGACGTTCCACATACCAATGGAAATGGCTTGAAATGTAATATCCATATATAATATTATTACCTGCAAATATATCAAAACTCATACTGTTATCCATGAAACAAACTTGGGCCCATTACCCAAACCTGGGTTCTCCAACTTCACGACCATAACTCTCTAACCATGAGGATTTATGTGATGTTACACATACCACCAAAAATGGAGTGACATGTAATACCCATACAGAATATTCTTACCTTCAAATGTATTAAAACTCATACAATTATACATCAAACAAACTTAGGTCCATTACCCAAACCTTTGTGCTATCAGAATTCGCTACCGGAATTTCTCCAAGGGTTGACATCAATCTACAATATCACTCTCCAATGGTTGACATCAATGAAAACCAACAATACATACCATCTTTCCATCAACCTAAGCTAACTGTCTGGCAACCGGGCCACCAAAAACCTCTTCACCTTCCAAATTCTGCAATAGGAAAGTGTTGTTATCCAAAAAAATTAAACCCTGAATGGACCTGGCCACATGCTATCAAAATTCCCATGATGATCTTTCCTACGAGCATGCCATTTCAAAACCAAATCAACAGGTACAATTTTCTTTGTTTTTTATTTTCTGTCAAAAGTATCCTTAATCATCTATTGATGTTGATGTTCCTTCTCCATAAGTTTCTCCCTTCCTTGATGTAGTTCCACAATATGACAGATCCTTCTGATAGCATCATTTTGATCAACCTCAATTTATTGTAGACAATTTACAACTGAAAAATCAAGTTGTATGGGAAAAACAAATTCCATTCCATATACTAATTGAAACAGTGAAGTTCCAATTGCTCTTTTGGTGCTTACTCGGTTAGCCCACAAGGCATATTTTAACTTTGCATCCCAAACCCTCTTGTTGTCCTCCAAATGTTTCTTAATAATCCTGACCATATTTTTATTGGAATATTCCACCAAACCATTACCTTGTGGGTAATAGGTAGTGGAATGTCTGAGCTTGATACCATAGTTTTCACAAAATTTAATCAGGATAGAAGACTTAAAGGCTATAGCATTATCTTTGATGATAGTATCAGGATAACCAAACCTGGATAAAATATTTTCTTCAAGAAAATACATGATCACTGTATCAATTTCCCTACTTGTATATATGGCCTCTATCCATTTTGTAAAGTAGTATGTTACTGTTAGAATCCATCTATGTTGGCCATTGAATGGATGATGGATTTCACCAATGAAATCTAAAGCCCACTGCTGAAAAGGTGCAACCACTTTTACAGGCTTGAGAGGTAAGGACTTAAGATTTTTCTTTCCTTCAAACCTTTGAAATTTTTCACATGTCCTTACTTTGACACTGACATCAACAAATAGAATAGGTCAATAATACCCAACCATGAGTATTTTGTATGCATTTCTCTTCCAGAAGTGATGTCCTTCACACACTCCTTCATGAAACTGAGTCATGCCATTTTCAACTTCTTCTTTGTCAAAGAATATCAATAAGAATCCAGCAAGGTCCCTCCAAAATAAAATCTGATTATTTACACAATACTTGACAGCTTTGATTTTTAAGGATCTTACTTTGGATTTATCCATTCCTGTAGGAGCTTGAAAATTCTGCAGAAAATAGAGGATATCTTTATACCAATTAGATTCAACAATCTTTTCATCTACCTGAGAGTTAATGTATTGTGGTTGTGAGTTTCCTGAATTATTATAGATGTAATCAACTCCCAAAGATTTGCAATTAGAGTTAGCTAATAGCTTAGCCAACTCCTGATCTTTGACTAGCTTAGTGGGCTTGATGTCCAAATCATACTCAAGCAACTTAGCTATCCATTTGATACTCTTTCCATCGATGTTTGTCTAATTCAATATATATTTAATGGCGTTGGATGGTACATATGCAATAACTTTTCAGTGTAGCACATAAATTCTGAAAGATTTTAGTGCTTTAACCAAGGCAAAAGCTTGTTTTTCCATGATGTCATATTTTAACTCAACATCCTGAAGTTTATTGCTAAAGAAAGCAATAGGTTGTTGGAAACCTTCAGATTTTTTTTGTAATAAAGAAACTACTAAGGCATCATGAGATGAAAAAGAAAAAATCAAAAAATTATTTTCAAAATCTGGATTGATGAGAACAGGAGCTTCAGAAATAGCTTGTTTAATAGTTTGAAAAGAAACTTTATCCTCTGTCTTCCACTTGATCTCAATACCCCTTTTCAACATGTCAGTTATGTGTTTGACCAATTCAACAAAGTTAGGAATAAACCTTCTAAGAAAGTTTATCTTCCCAAGAAAAGACTGAATCTATTTCTTAGTTCTGGGAATGGAAAGCCTTTGAATATTTATCACTCTAGCAGGATCAATCTTAACTCCACCAACACAAACAATGTGACCAAGTAATTTCCCTTGTTCTAAAGAAAAAAGAGACTTTTTTGGATTAAGGGAAAGACCATACCTTATACATTTCAAAAATACTTGTCTGATATGTTGTAGCTGCTCATCATAAGATTTAGAAAATAGAGTAATGTCATCTGATAGATGACCACAAACTTGTCATTTTCTCCCACGAAGGCTATATCCATGGCTCTCTAAAATGTATCCCCTGCGTTTATCAAACCAAAAGGCATCCGAGTGTACATAAAATTTCCCCGTGGTGTCATGAAGGAATTCTTCTCCATATCATCAAGATAACCAACAACTTGGTTGTACATAGAAAAACCATCAATCATCAGCAACCTACTAGATCCTACTACCCTCTGCAAGATGTGTTTCATTTTAGGAAGTGGATAGTTGTCTTTTGAGAGCTTTTGTTTGGATTCCTGAAGTCGACACAAAGTCTGATTTCACCATTCTTTTTTCTCACTGGTACCATATTTTCCACCCAATTAGAGAACCTTAGAGGTACACTGATCTTAGCATCTAGAATATTTTAGACTTCCTTCTCCATGATAGGTAACAAAAGAGGATTAATCTATCTTAATTTCTGCTTGAATGAATTCACATTTTCTTTCAAAGGTATCTTATGCTGCAAAATAATTTCATCAAAATTCCTAAGATCTTCATAATTCCATGCAAAAATATCAGTAAACTCTTTCAACAATTTCTCATATTTAGCTCTGTATTTCCCTGACAACAATTTTGATAATTTAACATGGTTAGGATTTGCAGCAGTCCCAAGGTTGCAATCAATTACATCTACTTCTTTTTATGAATCAAGGGGCTTCGTAGGGACATCATTCTAATAAAATATCCTTTCAAGAGGCAATAGACTTTTTGGGATATGATTTGTTGGCAATTGCAAAATTTTATGTCCAACAATCATGTTTTGAAATTTCAAATTATGTTTTTCCTCCTCCACATCTTCATCTTGATCAATATGAATGGAAGAGAAATCATCAACAACTTCAATGAATCTCTTAATTTTAGAATCCTCTTCAAACACTCTCCAATATTTGACATTGTTTAGAATAGAAGGCCTATATTTGACCTCTATTTCATATTTCAGTTTTGGGGGTAAAGGAGGTTTTAAGGTGCTTGCTGCCACACCCAATGAGTCAGCCTGCTCATTCTGATTTCTAGGGATATGTACAATATTAAAAGATAGAAAAAAGACTTCAACAACGTCCCATACCTCATTTTTATAGTCTTTCAAGTGAATATTCTTCGTCTGATACACATTTCTGACCTGTTTTACAGTGAGTTTTGAATCTCCATGAACCTTTAAATGCTCAATTTTTAGTTCTTTGGTTTCTCTGAGACCCAATAACAGTGCCTTGTACTCTGCAATATTATTTTTAGTCTTGAATTCTAGCTTGTAGGATAGTGTAATGATTTCATTTGTAGGAGAAATCAGTACTATGCATGCCCCTGCACCTTCTCTGGATAAGGCTCCATCAAAGTACAATTTCCAAAGAAGATTTTTATTTCCAGCATATTGTGGGACAACAAATGATTTTTTCAAAGGAAAATAATATTGGACATCATTGTCATTATGAAAAATAGAATATCCCAAGTCCACATCAACTGCATAAATGGGATGATTTATAGAATGATCACTATCACTAATAATGTATTCCAACTGTGCTTCACGATAAAGTCTCCTAAATTCTCCTCCAAAAATAGGTATAATGGCATAATAAAGATCCATTTGAAGAGATCCCCCAAGCTTCTTACACCAATATCTAGACAATAGCATACCAAACCTAGGAGGAATATCAACCACAACTATATCCATGACTAAAATTTTGGCTAGGATTTGCGATAATGAAACAACGAGGTCTTTGATAACCCCCGGAAATTTGACTTTTTTGGAATCAAAAGAAAAGATATCATGGTATGCCTTAGTAATTTCTAATCCTAGTTCTTCCATGACAACCTTTAGCATAAGATTATGAGAGGCTCCAGAATCTAACTGGAAGTTATGAAGGATTTTGTCATGAACATTTAATGAGACATAAAAAGGAGTGGAATCATCCCTTTATTCTATAATAGGCCCTAAAAAAATAGTAGGTTTTTCATCCTAGAGATTAATCACATCAATAGAAGGATCGGTAGCAAAAGAAGGTTGCAACCATTTCAAAATCTGATTCCTATAAGAATTATTTTTAACTAATTCAGTCATAGGACTAGGGATTTTCATCTTACTGATCTCATGTTCCAAGCTAAAAGGAGAGACTAACCTGTCTGATTCCGAAGCTTATATCTTCATAGCAAGTTTTACTTGTCTTTTTTCAATATTCTTGCTACCTATCTGTATTGCCCGGACAACATGCTTCTCCTTGTGAGGAGCAGGTTTGTCTTTCTGAGGAATTTTTTTTTCTTTCTAAGGTGCAAATTTGGATCTAAGATTGTATCCTTGTCGTTATGTATTACAAAGAATAGTATCTGGACTTTCCCCAGCATGCAAACTCAATGAATATTCATATTCATTTTGTGTTAGGTGACTGAGAACAATTTCATCTCCAAAAAAATGAATATCTATATCTTCATCTGCATCTTCAGCTTCTTGATTTTCTTCAGTATAATTATTCTGTAGAGGGGTTTCAATTTTATGATCCTCATTATTTTTCTTATTCCTATTCATGATAGCCATTGGGTTGGGAGGTGTTGCACCAACCATTGTTTGACTACCTAAAGGTTGATTTGTATGTAGGGATTGTGGTGATTGTGGTGATGAGAGCTTAGGAACATTCACCAATTGAATCTTAGGAGAGGATTGGAGAATCTCTTCAAAAAAAAATTTAGCAGGAAGGATATTAAATTGGAGGCTAAGATCAAGTTTCTCTTCTTGAACTTCTTCAAGGATTAATATTTTTTCCAAAGGAGGGTATTATGTTTCTTCATGGAATTCAAATATTTCCTTAAATTTAATTCTACTCTCATGATAGGGTGTGTAAAAAGACTCTAGTTCAACACATTCCTCTTTCCCTAAGGTAGATCCTTCAGTAGGAGGTAAAAGAAACAATTTTTCAGATCCTATTTTTTTAAGAGATTTGGATTGTTTGAGGATCTTCTAAGGATTTGAAATAGTAGGCACATTGGGGGGTTCTGGATAGGATCTAGTCCCCTTTCTCTTCGGAGCTAGAGTGTCTAATGTGGAGTCACCAGGTGAAAATATAGGTAGTCAACTATGCCTAGTTATAGTTTCACCATCTACAACTAGATCTGTATCATGTCGTTCTACCCAAGGAAAATCTCATTGCTTCCTTCCCGACAACGACACCAAAAAATTTTAATGCTATAAGTTGTTTCGAGATTGCTTTAGGAACAAGCCTAGCACATATTATTTAAAAAGTTTAAAAGTAAAAGAATTTTAAGAGGTGGGAGGATAACAATCTTGATATTAAAGGGGATTAAGGGATAAGCTGTCAATATCTCTTCTCTATGTGCATCAGATCAGGTAAACAAAACTACTAGTTGAGCTAAGTGAGAGTAGAGTATATGTTGAAGAATAAAAAGTGCAACAAGTCTGATAACCATAAAAGAGCATTATTTTCTTTGATATAATTAACCAGTAGAAGAATAAATCTTAAACTCATAAATCCTTTCTAAACCATATTTAAAGGATAGTAAACACACATGTGGTGAAGATTGAACTATAAAAATAGATAAACCCTCTCAGCACATAGATACAACCATATAATCATATAATAGTAATAATGTATTTAAGATGAAGAATAAAAAATGATAAACAAAAGAGAATGATACACACCAACTAATGACTCCATTAACCACTAAAATCTTTACACAAATAAGGTCGATCCAAACACTTGTATAAGATAAAATCTTTAAGGCAAACATGGATCCAACCCTTTCTTCATCTACATTATCCAACATATAGAGTTTCAAAATAAGTTACATGTGCTTAGGGTCAATCCTGAGAATCAGGGACACCTCAAAGAAAATCTCTACAAAACCTCAAAATGAAATTCAGTTCCTAACCGTTGATATACCAAATCATAACAATTTACAAAAAGCTCCTAAAATAAAGGCAAAAACCTTGAATACATATTATTGATTTGAATTTCTTTGCATTTGAATGATGACACTTCTTATTTATCCATATATTTCCCAGATAGCTTCGATCTTCAAAGCTCCACTTGAAACTAACCTTTGACAACTCAACATAGGTGATTTATCTAGATCAAACTCCATATCTCAATGCATTTTTTTTCTCCACGAAACATTTCATATCTTTGAAACATGATCCATTACATGCCGTCATAATTCACAGTCTTCCCCTTCTGCAAAATTTGAAACTGGGTGTGAACAACAACAAAATTGACTGCTAGAGATGTTTTGTTAGCACCTTCATTTCCATGTGTAAACGATCGCAAAAACTTCCTGTAGAGAATTTCCAAAAACTAGTCCTATGTGTATTAAACTCTTTTCTCTACTTGGGTTATAGTTGGACATAGACAAAAAGGAGAATGATACCTTAGACATAAGGAATCAAAATATTTTGGCCATCCTCCATTACTTTAAATCTCAAAAAATTGATTTATCCTGGAAGTGATATTCTTAATTTGATAACTTTCTATGCGGGATGGAGGAAGTTGCTTCTGCTAGCAATTATAAGCTATTCTTTCTTATCTTATTAGATTGGCATTTGGTTTGAATACATTTAGGCTCATTCCATTCATATATAATCTTAGGGTTTGGTATTTTCATATCTTTCTTACTTTGTTTCCTGGTGAGAACTTTGTTTTTCCCAATGTTTGTCGTTTTATGTATAATCAAACCACCCTTCTTGGATTTATCCTTCATAGGATTAGTGACATGAGTTTTAATTCTTGTGGATGTCTTTTCAATAGGTTTTATGGGCTCCTCATCAATGATGATAACCTTCTCTGAGATGGAAGGTTTATTCATTGTCTTAGACTTCAACCTAAACTTGTTTTGAGGCCTTATTCTTGTTTTCTTACTAAAATTTGATACCTAGAGGTATCATCATCGGAGGAACTCAAGGCATGAGGATTGACCTCTGGGATATGCTATTTAAAATGTACATGATATTCAAGCTCTTTCATTGTTTTTACAGGTGGTTGGTCCTCCACTGAAACCCTAGGTTATGCTATCCTTTTAACCCTTTTCGAATAAGTTTTATGTGCAAAAGGGAAAGGGTGATTACCTCAACCTAATTTGTGATAAGACCCTACCTTTGCTCCTTAGATGGCTAATGTATCTTTTACATGCTCTTCTGGAGTCTCGAAACATGCTTCTCATTTAACCTTCTTTTCAGGAGTGGATTGACTGACATTAGCTGGAGTTTCTTGATCAGGCTTAACAATATTTTCATGTGATTAAGAAGAAGAGGCATGATTTTCCTTCTCATACCCTGACTAGATGAAGAAATGATCCCAAGTCTTCTGTAACTTCCCTAATTCAGCCTTAAAAATAACTTTAATCAACCCTTGATGAAAAATTCCACGAGGAGGAGTCTTTGGGTTCACTTGAACTCTCATAGCCATATTGTTGAGATCCCGTAAGAAATAGTAAGGTAAATTCATCCTCTTAATCCATGCTAGATGAAGCATAAATCATAGGTGGAATAAGAACACAAAAAAATAATTCCCCTCGCAAGTGATGAATCTATTAAGCATGATCAATGCTTCCATCCACTCATCAACAATCCAATTCCTAAGGATTCCCTTGTCCCAATTAGGGTCTCTGTGTTCAGGTTTTAAAAACTGATTAACATCTCCACCTGTGATCAATTTATTCTTAAATCATCTTTCACCATTTGTGGGGAGGTTGCACGCTGCAATTATGGATTGTTTGGTAAATTGCATGGCCAAGCTTCCAAATTAGGCCCATTGTCCATTGAAACTCTCTGCAAACTCCCTTGTTGTAGCATAATCATGACCATCCAGTTTAGTGCAGAAGAGATACCACCTTTCCCGATAAAAAATGATTTGGGTATCTTCGTAAGCCTCCATGACTTCAGGCCCTTCGGTTTCTTTCCTGTTCATGTGTCCACCCTTTCCCATAAGCACAACTACGACCAAAAGACTAGACTATTGGCTATAAAACAGGGATGTGTATGCTATGCAACGAGGGTCAAGGATATTTTCTAGCTCTGCAAGAGCCAATTCAAATAAATACGCTATTGTAGATAATGAACAAGGTTTTAGTTTTGAAAACACATTGAATAAAAGAATTGATCCGTGTAACCTTCTGGACAAATAATAGGTACAAATGATGATACATCCCACTTCACATGCTATGGCTGACAACAAGTACTTTGCTAACTAATTTTTCTTACCCATGATCTTGTAGTAAGATCCATATCTTCCATGACTCACCAAAGTGCTAAAAATGATCATGACTACAAACATGTGGAAGTTCTTGTAGCGCCCAACCTGATTTGTATTTTTCACTCTTAAGTGGATTAGACTTTGAATCTGCAACTCATGAAGTTAAATAGTCATGATGCATAAGCATTGACATGACTAATGGCTCAAATGAAAATACTTGAAACCATTTAATGTCATCAAGTAATCATTTAAACACGTGTCTAATTCTCTATATCCCCCTCTCACAACATTAAGTCCATATCATTCATTCACCGTAGCATTTTTTTTAAAACCCCTTAAGGTAAGCTATTAAACCTTTAACAAAATGATAAATATTTTATAACTTATACAAAAATTTAAATACCAAGTAAGAACGAATGAGGGATAAAACAAGGTAGAACATAGTAGGTGTTAACACTAAGAACATCCCAATGGATTCCAATCTTGCAACAAGTGCAAATGTTTCTTCAAAATAAATGCCTTCTACTTGAGCATACCCTTTATAGACTAGTCTTTATTTATTTCTTACTACTTTTTGATGCAAACCCCTCTTCTCTCCTAAGGGGCTGCACGACCTCCCAGTCAAGGATCTTTGAATTATGAGCCAAATCGGCTCTTTGAAACTTTAATGGTATCACTTGCGAATTAACACAGGTCCTTTCAGCTTTTGGTACAGGTATTATGATACCTGTGACCTCTTCCTTCGTGCTTCCAAAACCTCAAGCTTCAGGCACTAGCTCCTTTTCCATTTGCCCCTTCCTAGACGTGACCTCAGGCTATGACTCCACATAAACACTTGATTGTGGGCATGACCAAGAGTGGTTTGAGACCACACTTCTTTTCTCCCTGTAATTCACACCAATCACCACGTGTCCCTTTTGCAATACCATGGTTTCGATTGTGAACCGCTCTCAAATTTTTAAATTCCAAGCACTTTCTGGCCCCGCAATTAAGCTTGGTTGTTGATCTTCAATATTGGGCGATGCCTCTTGATCAATGGCTACAATCCCTTCGGCATTATGGATTTGACCATTTTGACCTCAATTGTCGCCAATTCCCCCGAACCCGAATTGGCGAATTCTTATGAGATGGGCGCTAGCTCCTCTTATCAGCCCCTCTCAAATGTGACCACTGGCTATGATCGAGTCTTATCTCCTGTCACTTCGCAAATATGCATTATCTGCACTCTACTCTTCACGATTCTCCTGAAGTTTGAATACGCGAAATCCTCAGATCAAATCAATGGTTCTCAATGATCCACAACCAACGACAGAGATATTCTTCGCACTTCACAATATTTGCTAACTGCTTGATGCAGTTCTTTTGATTCAGGATTCTGTGAATATTCTTATGTTATTTCACATATCTATCCTCCGATCGACAGTTAGGATTCCTTCGTGACTTCAAACTTTGAAAATTCAACACACTTACCTGCGTTCTCCCTCCTTTCCTAAAAGTGTGTGTGTGGATCTTTTCCACGTAACCTTTTGGATCCAATGGTCTAGATATTTTCTTCATGCATTCAGATCCGATGGTTGGGGCCTTCTTCTTCTCCCCTTTGTGCTCCTCCTTTGTCTTGGACCCAAATCTGACGATCCAGATCTCTTTGGGCTTCGGGACTTCAGGATTTTTCACTCCTTAACCCTTCAAATCTCTCGATTCATGAAGTTTCGAAGGGAGTCACTGCTAACCATTGTGAAAATTCTCTCAGATATGACAGTCTGAAATGACTTCGCTCCCTCCTGGAAGGATATTGATCGTTCAACTCACGAATACTTAAGCACTCCTCCTCCTTGAAGGATTTCTTCTACTAGCTTTTTGGAACTTGTCCTTTCTTCAAAATTTCAAATTATTTGAGGGTTTTCTTCGACACTTAGTCAGATTTTTGGATCTATGCACTCCTTGCAACAGATCTTCACACAAGACTTTGCTTCTTGCGGGCAACTGTGCACGCCTTGCAACAGTCCCTTTACGCTCCTCGCAAATGGAAAGTTCATGCTACCTCTTCTGAACTTCTGAGTCGAAACTGACTCTATCACTCTTTTCAGCAGATTCTCACGTAAGACTTAAGTTCTTGTGGACGACTACGCACACCTTGCAACAATCACTTTACACTCCTTGCAAAGGAATTTTTCACACTATATCTTCTGAGATTCTAAGTTGAAACAAACTCTGTTAGCGCACTCCTTGCAAATTGTATGCACACCTTGCATGAAATAAATTAAGAGAAACAATTGAAACTTATAAAAACATCTCACAGTTTCATATGATCAACAACATAAATCATTCATTGATGGGAACAAAATAACAGGGAATTGTAAACAGTAGAAACACCATGCATTGGATCAATTTGCCTCTGTTATATTCATTAAAAAGTAAATGTCTACAGCTATGATAAAACAACAACTAAAAACTTAGCAACAACTAAATCACATCAATTATCCTACTAACTTGTATCATCCTCATTCAGGAATAAAACACCTCTATTTATCTCAGAGGGTTCTTAGGGTTCCCCCCGACTACTCGTCTACTCGAAAAAAAACCTAACTGCTACCTAAGTTCTATTACATTCAAGACTAGAAGTGAAACTCCTATATCACTCATGATCATTCGACTCCCAAGTGTTTTATCTTCTTCAGTTTTTTATCATTTCACAAAGATTTGTAGGAAAACACCAGTGGTTAGGATTCCAAAAGGATTCAAAGGTGCACTAAGGAACTGAGTTGTCTCTCCACATGTGCTTGTTGACAATGCTCCTGCATCATACTCCCTAGACAAAAATTAATGGAATCTTGACCATGAGCTCCCGCACTGTCTTTCCATGCTTTTGGATATCAACTTCATTTTCCCAACTGGCATATTCTATCGGGTGTCCCTTCCAGTTGACCAAATATTCAAAATAGGTATTCCTCATGGTCTTCTTTCCAATCCTATGATCGATGATCTTCTCCATCTGTGGCTTTTCTGCTACAAGCAACTGCTTCTCCCACTAAATATTCTCCTGATATTCTGATCTCTCTGTGTCATCTTCCTTGTAAGGATATAGGTCTGATATGTTGAATATGGGTGATATGCCCACATCATCTAGCAGCTCAATCTCATAGGCATTTGCACCAAACTTCCTTAAGATTTTACATGGTCCTATGTTCTTCAAATTCAATTTGTTATATGCTCCCCTTGGGAACCTTTCTTTCTTGAGATGTGCCAGAACCTGATCTCCTACTTTAAATTGAAGCTCTCTGTGATGTTGATCAACTCTGCGCTTGTACTCTTAGCTAGAGTTCTGCAACTTCTCTCTAATATGGCTATGGAGTTTTCGAATTTCTGCAGCAAAATATTCTGCTCCAATGCTCCTGATCTCACTCTTTTCCAAGTCTCTCAACTCAGCTACTCCTCTTGGATACATTCTATATAGTATTTGGAATGGGCTCTTTCTAGTGCTCTTGTTTGGTGAGTCATTGTATGCAAATTCTTCTTGTGGTGGAATCTGATCCCACTGACTATGATGCTTAGTGACTAGACTCCTCAATAAGTTTCCCAAACTTCTTTTCACCACCTCAGTCTATCCATCTATCTGAGGGTGATAAGATGAGATGAAGGACAAATCTGTCCCCAAATTCTTCCACATTGTTCTCTAGAAATGACCAACGAATTTGGTATCTCTGTCTGAGACAATACTTTTGGGTAATCCATGAAGTCGAACAACTTCCTTGAAAAATAAATTTGCAACATGGGTTGCATCACTAGTCTTCTGACATGGGATAAAGTGTGCCATCTTTGGAAATCTATCCACCACAAAAAATATGGAATCACATCCTCTTTTTGTTCTTGGCAGTCCCAACACAAAATCCATGTTTATTGCATCCCAAGGCCTCTCTAGTATTGGCAATGGTTGTTACAATCTAGTGTTATGTCTTTTACCTTTTTCATGTTGGCAGGTTCTACATATGTTCACAAACTTTATCACTTATGTTCTCATACCTGGCCAATAGTATGAACTTCTCAAATGTGAAAATGTTTTATCATGGATGAAATGTCCAACCAATCCTCCACTATGCTTTTCCTTCAAAAGGTTATCCCTCATTGAGCATTTTTGTATGCACAACTGATTTTCCTTAAACAACAATCCCTCTTGAACCATATACTCTGTCCACTGGCTCCTGACTCTCAGCACAGGATTTGCACATGCTTCGTATGCTTCCTTGAAGTCTGGATCATCACTGCACATTTCCTTATGGTGTTCAAACCCTAAGGTCTTCACCTAAAATTTCTGCAGAATCAAACATCTCCTGCTTAATGCATCAACAACTTTGTTAGAATTTTCAGAAATATGTTTTATGATAGAAGTAAAATTCTACATAAACTCAATCCACTTTGCATGTCTCTGATTCAATTTTTCATGTCTGGTTGTGAATTGTAAATTCTGGTTATCGCTATACAAGAAAAAATCCTTTGGAATAAGGTAGTGCCTCCATTTCTTCAATGCTTGAATTATAGCATTAAATTATTTATCATATGCGGAGTACTTTATCTTAGTCTCATTCAACTTCTCACTGAAATATGCAACTAGTTTATTTTCTTGGCTCAAGACTACTCCAATTGCAACCCCACTTGCATCTTATCTCACTTGAAATTTCTTTCCAAAATTTGGTAAGACCATAATTGGTCGTTCTGTTATCTTCTCCTTCAATATATTGAATCTCCTCTCGGCCTCCTCTATACATTTAATATACTTGTGCCTCTTCTTCACTGTGTCCATCATTGGTGCACAAATTCCACTGAAATTTCTGATGAAATTCCTATAGAAACTTGCTAATCCATGGAAGCTTCTCACTTCAAACATACTCCTTGGTGATGGCCTTTCTTTGATTTCTTTCACCTTCTATGGATCCATCTTCAATTCATTTGAAGAGATCACAAAACCCAAGTAAATATGCTCTATCTTCATAAAAGAGGACTTCTTCATATTTATCAACAACTTCTCATGTTGTAGTATCCTCATCACTAAGGTCAGATGTCTCAAATGCTCCTCTTTAGCCTTGCTAAAGACTAGTATATCATCTTGATATACAACCACAAACTTGCCAATGAAATATTTCAGTATTTCATTCATTAATATCATAAAAGTACTTGGGTCATTTGTTAAGCCAAATGGCATAACAAGCCACTCATACAACCCTTCATTTGTCTTAAAGGTTGTTTTCCACTCATCACCTTCTCTCATCCTGATATGGTGATATCCACTTTTCAAATCTATCTTAGAAAAAAAAAATCTCCACTTAAACAATCCATTAAGTCATCCATTCTTAGCAAAGGAAATCTATACATGATGGTGATCTTGTTAATGGCTCTCAAGTCTGTACACATTCTCCATCCTCCATCCTTTTTTGGACTTAACAAAGTTGGTTTTGCACATGGACTCAAGCTCTCTCTGACCAAACCCTTGTCTAACAATTCCTAGACTTGGTTCTTTACCTCCTCATTCTCTTGAGGTGTCAATCTGTATGCTTCTTTGTTTGGAATACTTGCTTCTGGTATCAAATAAATATGATGGATGATACTTCTGATGGGTGGAAATGAGTTAGGAAACTCGTCCACTACTATGTCAGCAAAATTATCGAACAACTCATGAACTTCTTCAGGAAAATCATCCATCAAAGTACTTGTAAGGACAACTCTGGGTTTCCTCACCACAACAAACTGCATCTTTTGTTCCTTCTTGACTTCTCTCAGGAGTTCCTTCCCACTCATGAGAAGTATGCTTGTGCTGACTTATTCTTTTACCTTCTTCTCCTCTATTGGAAGCAACATGTGTGTCCTACCATTATTCTCCAAGGTGTATGTATTTTGTCTCCCATCATGAATGACATTTATGTCAAACTACCATGGTCTTCCCAAAAGAATATGACATACATCCATGGGAATTACATCACACATAATTTCATCTCTATATCCTCCTATCTTAAATTCAACGAGGCATTGTTTAGTGACCATTACCTGGTGTCCTTTCTACAACCATAAGACTTTATATGGATTTGGATGTGCAATTGTTTCCACCTCCAATTTTTCCACCATCTCTGTGGATACTAGATTGTCAGTGCTCCCACTGTCAATTATCACCTTGCATACTCTGTCTTTAGCCTTGCAAGTTGTCTCGAACAAATTGTTCCTTTGCACTGGTTTTTCAACTTTTGGTTCTGGTTTTAAGAGAACCTTTCTCAACATCAGGGATGTTCCATCCTCTACACCTTCTGCTTCAACATTCCTTTTCTGTGCTTCCGAAATGTGAGCTTCACCTCCTCCTTCTTTATTTTTCTCGGGACATTCCCAAGACACATGTCATCGATTTCCATGACATAACACTTTACTTCTCCTCCTCTACTTCTTCCTCTTCCTCTAGAATAAATTCTTCCACCACCTTGTCTTCCTCGGGTACTTCCTCCTCTTTCTCAATCCCATCTTTGGATTTATGAGTCTTATCATGGGCAACCCCCTTGTCTTTGCATGGGCTTATGCCTCTATTTAGTTGGCTCTATTTCCTGGCCAACTTCTCCTCTGCCTTCAGAGAAATCTGATAAGCATCCTCTACTATCCTTGCTGACATCATGCTGATATCATCCTGGATTTCATACTTTAGGCCATTTATGTACCTGTAAACGTTTTTCTCATCCTTCTCTCATTGTCCAATCCTGATATTGAGTTTGTAGAACTCCTCCATGTACTCTTTCATTGTCATACCCTTCTGTCTCAAGTTATGCAACTTCCTGAACAGATATATCTGATAATATTTGGGCATGAATTTAGCCTTAAGCTTGGCTACCATTTTGTCCCAATTCTTTATCTTCTATTTTCCATTGCTTCTCCTCTCAGCCTGCAGTTCATCCCACCACAATGATGCATGTCCTTTTATCCTGGTGATAGCATGTATTACCTTTTTCTCCTCATCAACATATTCATAGTCAAAATATTTGTTCAGGGATCTTATCCAATCCAACATCTCTTCAGCATCCAAGTTGCCTTCATACATTGGGATCTCTATCTTGGATCTAGCTCCCAATTTAACAACTGATCTCAGCAAGAGTTATTCAACAAAATTTTCCCTTGCAACTTCCTTGAATTCTACTTCTTCACTTTATGCATCACTGATGTCCCTAGCATCATGTGCCCTCCTCTATGTTGCTTCCATCACCTCTAATTTTGCACGAAGATCTCTCATTTTTATTTCTACAACGCGATTGGATAAAGGTGGCTCCACACGTCTCCTCGATGGCATTGTGTTGATTGTCTCTCACACATAGAGTACATCTTCGAGCTCTTTTTCGCTTCCTGAAAACAATTTCAAGATCTGATACCACTTGATGCAGACCCCCTTCTCTCCTAAGGGGCTGTGTGACCTCCCGGTCAAGGATCTTCAAATTCTGAGCCAAATCGGCTCTCTAAAACCTTAATGGTATCACTTGTGATTTAACATAGGTCCTTTTGGATTTTGGTGTAGGTCTTATGATACCTACGACCTCTTACTTCAGACTTCCATAACCTCAAGCTTCAGGCGCTAGCTCCTTTTCCACTTTCCCCTTCCTGGATTTGACCTCGGGTTATGACCCCACATAAACAAATGATTGCAGGCACGGCCAAGAGTGGTTTGAGACCACACTTCTTTTCTCCCCGCAATTCACCGCCAATCACCACATGTCCCTTTTGCAATACCATGGTTTCGATTGCGGCCCGCTCTCAAATTTTTAAAGTCCGAGCACTTTCTGGACCCACAATTAAGCATGGTCATTAATCTTCAATATCAGGCGATGCCTCTTTATCAACAACTACAATCCTTTCGAAATTATGGCTTCAGTCGTTTTGACCTCAACTATTGCCAATTCCCCGAACCCAAATTGGTGAATTCTTATGAGATGGGCGCTAGCTCCTCTTACCATCTCCTCTCAAATGCAACC
>JASDQU010947287.1:0-13440 GCA_032191745.1 Picea mariana
TTTAAAAGGTAAATAATAAAGTGAAATGATGAGTGCATTATAATTCAAAGTGAATACAAAATAAATTATTTCAATAATAAATTTAATGGAGAAATTAGAAGTGGACCAAACCCTAAAATAAGGAAAGTGGGCCAAGTGACCTAGAAGATGTTTTTAAGGAAGCTACTTGGAGAGTATAAATAAGAGGAAAGGCTCTCTCATTTGAATAAAACTTGATCATATTGAATATCTATATGTGTTTTAGGTAACCAAGGATATCTAAAACGGAATTCCGAGTGAAGGTGAAGAAAAGAAGGCCGAAATGCAAGGAAGGATAAATTCTTTTGATGGTGCTTTCTAAGGTATGTTATTTACATGTCATCTCACCATTTTTGTTGTAACTTTTTTTCTATAATGATTCAGACCGTCAAATTTCCATGAAAGTGAGAAAGCATGTCCAAGTATATGTGGTAAAAAATTCAACTTGTTGGTCGTTTTATTTTGGGATTTACACTCCATGGAAAATAGGGTTTGTGGCAGTCCTGAAACTAGTCAAAATCAAGTGTTTCGGGTAAAAACGTCATGACTTCTTCATAACAGATCCAATTTCAGTGAGACCAAATGTGTTGGTTAGGGTATAGTATGTAGTATGATTTGTAATAGTTTCATATCAATTCATCAAATATGTTTTGCGGGGCACACTCGACAAGGTCACTCTCTAGAATAAGCCAGAATTTAGCAAGGTATGTCATTTTTTCTATAACTCATTTTCTGAGAGGTTACAAGTAGTGAAAATTAGAGGAATTGCATAAAAAAAAACTAAAGAACATTGTATATCAGTTTCATATCTTTATACATTACAGGTTCAAAGTTATGATTACTTCAAGTTAGGGTTGTTGAGTAATCCAAAACTAGGCATGTGAGACTAAAAAAAAGTTTGATGAAAATGCTAGTCTGTTGTTTTTAAAGTTAAGGAAGGTTTGCAAGAATGTGATCATATACACTAGGTCTATTATAGAGCTACAAATAATATTTGGATGATGAAATTGATGAGGGATTTTGGTTGTGGTAAATGTTGAGTACACAGTTGAGACAAGTAGTTGATGAGTTGGTGCACATACATGAGGTGTATAGTTGATGATGTTGGTACATATTGATGAATCATAGTTGATGTGTAGTTGACACATGATTGGTACATACTTGATACATGATTGGATGCACTTGTTTATGGTACAGTTTCATTACAGGTTGGTTCATGGTTGGTTCATGGTTGATGCACTTGTTTATGGTACAGGTTAATTACAAGTTGGTGCATGGTTGATGCACTTGTTTATGGTACAAGTTGATTACAGGTTGGTGCATGTTTGATGCACTTGTTTATGCTACAGGTTGATTATAGATTGAGGTATATATTGATGTATGGTTGATGCATGGTTGATGCATGGTTGATGCATGGTTCAGATTTATTGGTAGAGGTTTACAACGATATATCTCACACTGATAGTGTGACAGTGGTTCCATCATTCGAATTCTACTTCAGGGTGGCAGGACGGGGCAAGGACAGGTGGTTTTAGCCACCTTTTTGTTGTAGCCAGAGAACATTGGGGGTTGTAGCCTCCTTCTAGTTGTAGCCAGAGAACTGGGGAGTTGGAGATTCCCTCAGGTTGTAGCCTAAGAAACTAGGGGGTTGGAGCCTCCTTCCAGTTGTAGCTAGAAAACAAAGGAATTTGGTGCTTCCAATGAATGTAATTCTTCAAGAAATATAAGAAAAAACATTATGTGGTTTTCTCCCGATTTGGGTTTCCACGTAATACACTAGTGTACTGTGTATGTGTATGATTGTTCATTTGTTCATTTCTTATTTACTCTATAGTTATTGGATGATAATGCTTCATTGATATAATACTTGAATTATATGGTTAAAAATGGATTACATTGCTCTATTATTGATTCACCCCCCCCTCTCAGTAATCCAACAAGATCAAGTTGTAGACATTTTCACAAAGTCTCTTACAGAGGTGAAGTTTTCCAAACTTCGATCTATGTTAGGAGTTTAGGAAGTTGTCATTAAGGGGGGATAGGCTCTAATGCCTCCTTCCTTCTCCTATTGTGTCACTATTGTAAATCCTTCAATCCTATCCCGATTTTTTCTTAAGGGGGGATGTTAGGATATTTAGACACTTAAGAGTTAGTTAAGATCTACTTGGTCTAATGTGTCATTAGGTAAAAGTGTGTTTCTTTAGTATGCATTAGTGTGCATTTGTAGTTAAGAAATTCGACAGTCATGATATGTTCTCGATATAGAGTGATCTGACGATTCATACTTTCCTTGATCTTAACAACCATTGATCCATGGCTTAGCATCCGATTGGTCCATGATCTCTATTTAAAGATCATGGAGGGTCATTTGTCGATGATTGATTGTGAGAAAATATATTGTAAAATCTCTCTGTAATCTTTTTCTTGCATTAATAAACTGCTCCAAGTGGCTGCGTTGACTGGGGCCGTGGATGTTTCCCCATAGGGGTTTTACCATGTGAAAACATTGGTGTGTTGATCTTTGATCTGGTTATGTGAGTGGTTACTAAAGGTGTTCGTCCTCTATTGGAATACCTGTGTTGTCGATCAATAAAACCTCACGATCTTTCCATTTGCAAGTCGTGGCCTCTGCATATCACTTTATACATCCCATTATTCAGCGTTTCATTTCACCTTCCACTCGCTGTATTCTTTTAAAACTGCAATTAGCTTTGTAAATTTCCATTCCTGGTTGAATCCGTATATAAGTTTGAAGTTTTACGAAGGTTTGTATTGTGCAGTTGATATCTGATTTCTTTTATATTGCTTGTTTTCTTATATCCATTACATTACTTTTTTTGCATTACAATATTATTTTTTTGTTGTTTTTGTCCTTCCTTAATTGTTATTTAAATGGTTGAGATGTGCATAATATATAATGTTTGATTGTTAATACATGTGTAAAATTTGTTTATTATATATATTGTTTTGTTATAACCCTCTTTTTTTTATTGTTCATTCGTTATAAATTTATAATATTTCGTTAATAGAAATAATGTGTTGTTACATGTTTATATTGTTTTACTAATCATTTATTTAGAAGTGTATTTGTTATGTTGATTGTAATGTTTTGTTAATATTGTTATAATATTTTTTAAAATTGTTATATAGTTTGTCATGTTGTAGTTATGCATTGTTTTATTCATTAGAGTTTTGTTAAATATTGCTAAGTGTTATTGTTATATAAGTGTGAATGCAATGTTAAATGGAAGATCCATACAAAACAATCTCATTCTTGTACATAAATCTTGTACCAACACATTCCTGTACCTAAACAAAATTAATCCCATACCCACACATTCATTTTTGTACATAAACAAAATTGACATTCTATTCTCAGGTGAAGCTTTGAGGAACATCTAAGTTGCATGGTTTGAATTTATATTTCATTTTCCATTTTTTTTATTGTTTTTCCCTTTAGTTAGTTTTCTTTAACTTGGTTTGGTTTTCCCATAGCTTAGCTAACCACTAGAGGAATCCATTGAAGGACGAAAAACTTAAGTCAATTACTCATGATTAATCACGCGAACATCACCTTAGTGCATGAAATACTATGTTCTAAGCCTTTATAGCACTAAGTTATTCTTATGTCCCAGTGATGAATCCTTAGTGTTTATCTCCCACAGTTTAAATTTAAATCCTACAGTGTGGGTTTGAAGATTTTTTTGTTAGGTTTACATTAAGCTATACTAGGCTCCAATCTTGCATTTCCTATGCTTAAACCTCGAAGCTTACGAGCCCCTATTGATAATTTAATGTGGGAATTAATAGTGCATATATTTAGCCCCACATTTTTTGTGCCTTTGTCATGGAGGTGCTAAAGGAGTTAGAGCACAGGTAGGTTGTGTTTATTTCTCCAAAGCCTTGATTGTTCCTTTCATGCAAGTGTGTTTTTCTTTTAAGGATGACCTAAGGGAGGAGAGAAGATGGTGAGACGTGAGCGAAGAGCCCACACATCCACTTTAGTGGGGTTGCTCCAATGTTAGGTTGTCCTCTTCCTTTAAATAGTTAGAATGTGTGTTTTATTAGCATTAGCCATATATATATATATATATATATATATATATATATATATATATATATGAGAAGATAAGCTAACTTGTGTGAACAGATAACTTGGTGACAATGGGGTCCTAGTAGCATGGAGGTGCTTCGAGTATATAATTGGTTTGCTTATATTTTCTTTTAGTTTGCTTCTCTTTATTTCTTTAGGATTTTAAAAAAATTTGGGTACTGTAAGAATCCCATGCACTAATCCATGTGTGAAATAGGACCCATCAACCAACAACAAGAATTCAAATATGATCAAGAGTTTAACAGAACTCTCTCAAATCCTAGCAGTAGCTAGTATCTCAATCTCAGCCTCTCAGGAAGAACAAATCTTGACAATAGTAAAGAACTTAAATGTCTCTCCACATTCACAAGAATATATAGAAGTCTCATTTGATTCCCTTTTCCAATCTATCGAGGAGACTGGAAAATCATGGACCACATTTGATGGAGAGAAACCACTAGATCCTGAAATCAAGGAATTCCTGATATGCCTTTCTGAAGAGCCTTTATGCACCAATGAGACTAGTCATTTGAAAGAATATGATCCACAAGGCATGATAGAGGGAGACATGTAGAGTGGTCTAAAAAAACAAGTGAACCAAGAACATCATGACTATATCGAGCATTGGTTCTAGACAACAACCAGATTGAACCACCACTCTCTTCTTCAACAACTCTTCACATCATCATCAAAGAAGTTGGTTCTTCATACTCTGGTATACATTAAATCTTATCTTTCAAACCCAAGTATGAATGTATTTATACACTTGTTACACACATGGTTACTTTGGTAATATTCTTACATGTCAAAAATGATTTCTTGTTCTTAGATATGATAGAGTAAAAGTTGCATGTTAGTTAACCTAGTTCTAAATAAATGCAACATCTTTTCATGTTTCTTTTCAAATAAATGAAATGAGATGAAGAAAATATTGGTGATCTAACATAAAAAACCAAAACAACTTAGGATATTTCTTCTTATTATTACATATAAATTTCTGACTATTAATAATAAAAGTTGCTCATAAGACTAATCTTTAAAATATTATGGGGATTTACAAAATCTTTAAGGTCTACATAATGATGGCCATAGGTTACTTGTACATCCTAGTTTCATGTCAGAACTTGTTATTCAAGCATTCTTATCAAATAGTAGTAGGAGAGTGAATGGCACTTATACTTGTGAGGGAACACAATCTTATATGGAGAAGATGAACTTGGGGACTAGAGGCACCTTTAGGTCATTCTCTCATGGACTCATCCACCACATTAAGTAAGTTTGACCATGATATGTATTTCGACTAATATCGATACATAAGTCTATTTTTCATACGAGAAATCTTTTATGGGCAATCTATAAAATATCTTTCAACCCAATATCATCCCATCCTGTAAAAAAGGTTTTCAAAGATGTTTCCCCATTCACCCATGTGAAAGAAATCTATAAATTTTATCTTAAGGGTAAAGATTGTGACAAGAGCCTTTGATTGAAAATGGGTGTAAGAGGCTAACCCATGGGCATACTGAATAGGTCTATTGGCAGCGGGCACTGACCTTTGGTATATCTAGGAAAACCCATCAGGGTATTGAATAGGCTCATAGGAAATGGGGCATTCTGCCTCGAAAGGATATTTCTTAGATGTCAAAATTACCCCATCGGAGTATTGAACATGATTGTTGGCAATGGATTTTGATTTTGATGTCTTCCATTATGCCTAATCTATATTTGTCTGTATGAACAATATACTTGTGTAAATCCTTAAGAAGAAACATGCATGGTTGAACAAAAGGCTAATGAATCTCATCTAATTTCCATTTGAGAATGTACGTAAGATGGTATTAAGACCTCGTCATTCATATCTAGGATGTCATTGTCCTAGAAGTGGGACCCATAAGTGTAGGAGTCTAATAAACTCAAATGTGAACTTTATCAATATCACTTGAATGACAAAAATTCTCTAAGAAATTAAACAGGGGTGATTGATTTCCTATCAGTTTCTCATTTATTAAAGACCACTTATCTCCTCATGTTTTTCTATTAAAGGATGAGAGGAAAAATCCCCCATCATAATTTACATGGTTTCTTGAGAATAAAACTATTATTTATTGATGAAATCATATGTAATAAGTAATTTAGGAATTCCCTTTATGCTTGTAATATTTTAAAATAAATTTCATTTCCAAATTTGTAAGCATGAATAAAGTTTAAGTTTTGGTTGTTTCTTTAATCATGACTTCAATGTTTATTTATTCTCTCATAATAACGATATTTTTTTAGTTCTTTTATATTTTTCTATTCTGGTACTGCTGGTACATAAACTAGTAGGTTCATGTACCAACAATACAAAAATTTAAATATTTTTTGAGGGTACTTTTTGCAGGATATTTTCAGAATCTCTTAGCTTTGGCATACTTCATTTCCCTCCTTCAGGAAACATGCACTGGTTCCACATAGTCCTCTTTCATCTTGCAACACATGTTTTTTTCCAATAAGATTTTTCATGAGGACATGCAAACGAGTAGACGTGGGGGAGAGAGAGGAGAGAGAGACATAAGGAATCTCAGCAGATCAACATTCATCAACTCCCTCCTAGATATCTAGCATCTCTCAGTCTTGCTCGACTTAATCTTCAATTTCAGCCAACATGTACTCCCATTCATCTTCCACTTCATCAACCTGCAGTGCACATTAAAGTGAAGGTAAACTTGAGGTAAAATTGGTTTAAGACTCTTTAATTCATTAAAAAGTTTAAGGGAACTTGATGATTAACAAATCCATACATTTTATCTTTCGTAAACCATTATCATTCATTCTCCATCCACAATTCATAATAAAATGCATAATACTCTGATAAGACCATAAGAATGAAAAACAAAATATTGTGGTACATAAATACAACACAACATCTATAGTGTCTTCTCCTTAGATATATATCATAAATAATTCTCATTAAAAGGATGAAGTCATTGTTGCCTAAAAACCACAAATAAACAATGGTCTTAAATAAAAGCACAGATTATACAAACACCTAAGTCTGTATTCATATTACCATACCATCCACCATCCCTTTTATTATCACTATAACAATTTTTTAAGTATGAAAGTCTCGAGACTTAGCAAGAAGCTAAATCGGTGTAGAGGTATGATAAACTGGAGGAGGGAGGCACATCTAGCGGGCAAGGCTAAGTCTAGAGGAAGTGTGAAGTTGATGGGACCCAGTGGGTCATAGATCGTGGGTGTCGTAGATCAATGGTCATGGAGCGTATCAGGCTAAGAACTAATGCAGAGGTTAAGTTTTCGAAAGAGGGCCAATAAGAATACCACGGTTTCTTATTGAGATCATGCGGCACCTCGGGATGCATATCGGGGAGAAAAGAGGGTGAAATAGAAACCACTCAACCAGTCCCCGAAATCACTTGTCAAATGTCATTAACTGTGTTAAATCCAAAGGTCACATGTGGAGAGGAAAATTGGTGGTCAGTCAAATCATCTCGAGACACTTGTGTGCGTACTATTCGTCTGTGCGATGCCAAGTGAGCATCGCCAAATAACTGATTTAAAGACTCATCATTTGAAATTGATGGTCGAACATGATAAGCTATTATCCCTGTAAAGAATTTTGTCAACAACCCATGATTAGCACTCGGTGTCAACTGTTACTCAAAACACAGGTGAAATTACTCTATTTTGGGTAATTGACGTTTTATTCCAGAGCGGGATAATCACAAAATGAACCATTCATCCAATTATTGTACATTTGAGAGAAATAGGCTCCTGTTTCAGGGAAAACCAAGGGAAATGGATGAGAAAGATCCAGCGGCCTTCAACAAATTGAGAAACTCAAATGGTGTGACGAAACTATCAATTAAGAAGAAAGAAAGGTTTTATGTGAAAATACTGGCAACAAAATTTCACACAAAATCTACAGATGAACCAGGATTAGATGAAGAAATCAGACTAAATCCTATTATGAAGGATTTTATCATTAATGGATATGTAGACGGATGCTACATGCAAGATGGAAAGAGTAAAAGAAGCAAGCGACAAAAGGAGACTAAAGCCTAAATGGTAGAAGGTATTGGAGAAAGCCAACATGATTGGCTTGACACCTTAAAGGAAGAGATTGCAAACCTTAAATAAATTGCAAGCTAAATTAAGTATATTTCAGGGAATTTTGTGATAATGCAGACAAGTGGAATTTAGGGTAAAAATATCAATTATGTCAGTTTTTTGTTTATAACGTTCCCTAGAAAGTAGGAGTTCAGTTTTCGTACGTTACTCCCTCTATGACCGATATCTATTTTTGAAATTTTGGGGAAGATGATCCGTTTTGGATCTCGTATGTAACCTATCTATATATACTATTAAAAAGATAAATGAAGGGATAGACTTACCGGAGAGGGGCCTGCCCTTGTAGCAGGAGAACTTTGAAATTTCTTATGAATTTTAATATAAGCATATAAGGTTTTCTTAGATAGTCGAGATTCATCATGGTGTTGTTGTTCAATGTGTTTTCCTTAATTTCATATTCATAAATGTGTTTCTCTGCTATAGATAATCTTCAAGCAAGATAAAGAATCCACCCTACTAGTTCTCTTTCTCATATTGGTTATACTTGTTATATGTTTATGGTCCCTGGTTTAGAATTCATTCGTGATTGGTGCTCTATTTTCATTAGTCGGCCTTCATGTTTCTTCTTCTAACATTATACGAAGAGATTCACCTTATGTTAGACATCTCTTGCTGATAGTAATCTAGCCTTTCTTTGCCTCTACCATGTCATATTAATTATATGGCTGAACATCATACCTATTTTTCCTTTGTTCCCTCTGGGAGACATAGCTTATAACTCTACACATGTCTTCAGGAATAGACCCCATTGCCTAATTGCCTTTCTCTTATTTTTTTTCCTGCCACTATTAAATTTTACTCTGTGGAAGAATCTGACCTTTGTGTGCACATTGCTAAATATTTTGAGTGTTTTAAATAACTATATGCCAGAGAGATCCCTCTCTGGTTGGAAGGGTCAGAATCCAGCCTAAAGTTGGTTAAAATAGTTTCCTCTGACGTTTGTTTTATCAGCCGAACAAATTTACAGAGTGATAACATTCCGGTGTCGTTGTCGAGTACCGAAGGTGAAATATTCCCTAGGAGAAACGACAAAGTTCAGATCTGAGTACTAATGGTGAATAATATTCAGACATAGAAAGGTTGTATATCATTCACCTGGCGACTCCATTTTCAAGAATCTAGAATTCAAAATTCTTATGGTGACTCCACTGTCCAAAGATTTAGTAGCCTAAAGATTTTATTGGCAACTCCACGCAAGCTTCAAATGAAATTCAGAAACTCCACTGGAATATGAGATCCCTTGATAGAGGTATGAAAGGACATCATGGGAGAAAACAAGTACCTAAAGTTGATTTTTTTCCAAGAAATTATATTTTTTGTTATTAATTACCTTTTGTCCTTTCCTGAACATGCTAAACAAATTTGTCTCCGCCTTCTACATGAAAATGATGATCATGATAATATTGAAATTGTATATCCTCCTCTTAAAGTTATACAGATATCTCCTCAGTTTATCACTAATTTTGATCAAAATCTCTCATCTAAACCATGCGATAACCATGACCAAGTTGATAAGCCTCATGAAACCAAGGCTGATATTTCACCTCTTGTACTTGACCCAACACTCTCCAAGACCCAGCACAGATACAAACCTTTAAAATTACCTCACATCCTTCATGATTTTCCTCCAAAGCACTATGAGTACTTACTTGTGTTTGATGGGGAACATGGTGCCATCACAGCTGAAAAACACATCCAAGAGTTTGACCATTTTATAGATTTGTTTGAGATTGACCATGATGATGTTTGTGTGATGGCGTTTTCTAAATCCTTGAAAGGAGATACCAAAGAATGGTTTAAAAAATTGCAGCTAGAGATAATTAGCTCATGGGAAGAATTGAAAAGTGTTTTTTCAAAGTTTTGGGGTAAGAAGAAATCTCTGGACCTACAACTTACAGAATTCTATGCCTTGAAAAGGAAAAGAAATGAAACTATTTCCACATTCAGTAGAAGTTTTTCCAGTATTTATCATGATTTTCCAAAAGAAATTCAACCCACTTAAGTTGTTTCCATTCTCCAGTATATCACTACTCTTCATCCAGATTTGTCTTTCCTCCTTATGGAAATAAGACCTAAGACCTTACATCAAATATTCAATGATTCTTAGGAGATTCAACACAATATCCAAGCATGTGAACATATTCGAAATTAGGGGTTGGGTGCTCTAGAACATGAAAATAAATATGAACAGAGAACATTTGATTGGAATCTTGAATATAAAATTGATGATATCATAGGTCCTCTTGAAGTTTTAAATGTTAATGATTTTGCAAAAGATTATATCGCACTTATTGAAAGAGAGGGAACTTACGTATCTTCTAATCCACCCCATGATAAGAATGGAGTTGATTGTTTCATATATTCATTTGTAGACAGTCAAGAAGATGAGTTTGCAAATCATCTTGTTGAGAAACAAGTTGATGCTCCAAGTTTTTTCTTGCTAGATGACATTGCAGATGTTGTGTATTTTCCTATATATGATGAATATGATGATGATTATGATGTTGACTTACTAGAACAACCAACTGCATGTTCTTTATCTGAAAATGTTCCTTTTCAGTAGTGTAGTGAGATCCATCAACCTACATATCATAGTTACAAAGAAGAAAGTACTGAAACAACTGAAGGAAATTATTTACCTTTATGCTTTTCTTCATTTAAGTTGTTGAAAGAAAATGATAAGATCATCATTGGAGCAAAGGAATGTTTGATGATGCCAAATCACACTGATTCACTGGAAACAATTGACAAGGAATTGCATCCATTGGTCAAAGATGAATCTAAAAATGAGTGTGTTGAACAATCTGAAGAAATTGAAAAATGTGCATATGACAGAAATGAAGAAATTTTTGAATTGGAAGTAAGAACCTTGCCTTTATGTTTTGCTTCTTTCAAAGTGCTCAAGAAAAATGTCAATAATGTTTCAGATCAGAAACCCTCCAAGCATGATGTTGAATTTGGAGAAAGCAATATACTTACAAATGAAAGCTATATTCCATTATGTTTCTCTTCCTTTGAATTGTTAAGATCCAATCATGAGAAAACAGAGAAAGTTGGCAAAAATGTTGTTGTTCAAAGTCATTTTCCTTCTTCTGAAATTGATGAAGATATCCAACTAGATTTCCAACAAAACAAATTCTTTCAAAGTTGTCTTTCTTCCCCTACGAATGATGTAGTTGTTCAGATTCTAAGTGTCTTGGACGTGTATGAAGGCTCTAAGACCCCATATAAGGAGAATTTGAAAAATGAACACACAGATGACATAGAGTTTCAGGGAGGTAATAAAACAGTGTATGTCATCATTCAATCAGAAATGCAGAAAGATCATAAAAAATAAGTTGTTTTACTTGATTCCTTTGAAGATTGTAGTTCTAAGACTGAAGAGGAAGAGAAAATAAAACCAACACTTGTGAAGATGGATTGTCCTGTTATTTTAGTTCGTCGAAAAGAAATATGTTCTCATATGTTTCATGCCCCTGTGGAGTGTTATATGGAGAATTTTAACAATTAGTATTTATAGGTTATGATGGATTGTAATATTAGAGATGAAGATGATGGCTAATCAACATCAGTATTAGATATGGATTGTTTTCTACCAGTGGTTTCATTTCAGCTAGCACTGTCTTCTGATTTAGAAGATTGTTATTTCCCATAGTCTTAGCATCTTTTTCAGCCTCCTAGTGGAAATCAACAGGTTAAATCACACGAAAGCAAGAATGCAAGGGAAAAAGAAAAGCATGACTTTTGTTGTGTTCATGTGTTGAAAGATGCATTTGCAGTTTTGTTAGAAACAAAAATCAGTCCCAATATATTTGACATTCTGAGATTTGAATTCATATATAACCTCCTAGATGGGTTATCGGTAAACAGGCTTTGGAACAAGCATGTGCAAAGTAAAAAAACAATGGATAAAATGTTGGCATGGCTGCATTGGCATTATGATTTCACCTGATTGGTAGGTCATTTCAGCGGTTAGGGTAGGTAGGTGTGAATAATATTGTAGATCAAGCATTCTCAAGTTTAGATTTCCAAATAAAGTGTTCAGTTATATGTTAGCAGTATATCCAGCATTCAACCTCCAAGTGAGAGCGGTGTGTAGACTTTGGTTTTCAACGGGCATTGGTGACAGGTCAAGGTATAGCACACACCCATTGTGAGAGAAGCTCCAATGGATAAGGCACATGGTCTACTGTTCTTTTCTACCTTGCAGGGAGGATAACATCCCCAGTTGTACCCATGTTATCAATATAACAATTTTTTATGGAATCCAAGTCTTGGGACTTAGCAAGAAGCTAAATCGGTGTAGAGGTACGATAAAATGGAGGAGGGAGCCACATCTAGCGGACGGGGCTAAGTCTAGCGAAAGTGTGAAGTTGATGGGACCCAGTGGGTCATGGATCATGGCTGCCGCAGATCAACGATCATGGAGCGTATTGGGCTAAGAACTGGCACAGAGGTTAAGTTTTCAAAAGCGGTCTGATAAGAATACCATGGTTTCGTCTCGAGATCATGTAGTGCCTCCATATGCATATCGGGGAGAAAAGAGGGTGAAATAGAAACCACTCAACCACTCCCCGAAATCACATGTCAAATGTCATTAAACGTGTTAAATAGAAAGGTCACATGTGGAAAGGAAAATTGGCGGTCATTCAAATCATCTTGAGACACTTGTTTGGGTACTATTTGTCCATGTGATGTCAATTGATCACCGCCAAATAACTGATTTAAAGACTCGTCATTGGAAATTGATGGTCGAACGTGATAAGTTGTTATCCCTGTAAGAACGTTTGTTAGCAACCCATGATTAGCACTCGATGGTGGTTGTTACTCAAAACACAGGTGAAATTACTCTGTTTCGGATAATTGACGTTTTATTCCAGAGCAAGATAATAGAAAAATGAACCATTCATCCAATTCTTGTACAATTGAGAGAAATAGGCTACTATTTCAGAGAAAACCAGAGGAAATGGATGAGAAATATCCAGTGGCCTTCAACAAACCGGGAAATTCAAATAGTGTGACAAAACTATCAATTAAGAAGAAAGAAAGGCTTGTTGTGCAAATATTGACAACAAAATTTCACACAAAATCTATAGATGAACCGAGATCAGATGAATAAACCAGAATAAATCCTATTATGAAGGATTTGATCATTAATGGATATGCAGACAGATGTTACATGAAATATGGAAATAGTA
>JASDQU010947287.1:13540-36835 GCA_032191745.1 Picea mariana
TTGTTAGTTGGCCCTAGATTTTCAGTGTGTTCTGTTTTTCTCCACAATTGAGCCCATAGACGATAAAGGTCTTCGTCGATCATGTAGGATGCAAGGGCTACCTCTGGAAGGCTATCAACCCTTACCTCCTAACCCTCCAGAAGACAACTAGCGTAGAGAGCTAGAAAATCAATCTGACGCTGGAAGTGTTATTTCTCCTCCGTTAGATAACTCAGAAGGTGCTTTGGTCATGGTTGAAAACCCCACTACATCTGTGTCGGTAACCCCTCTCAAACCACTTTTGGTTCATTTATATTCTCTTGGGAACGTCATAGACGAAGAAATCCCACGATTACCAGAGAGGATATTTATCGAAACATATATGGGATCCACAGAACCAATCTTTGGTGACGAGTATAGGACTCATGTTCATCCTAGCACCATAGTAGAAACCAATCCCACACCTGCTTGTTCTTTATGGAGGACTTCATCAGGACGCGATATCTATGAACATTTAGAATCCTTTCGACAACCCTTTCAACCTCATGACCCTCCTAATGAAACAAGACCATCTGGTCAAACCATGAATCACCCAGTCGATCAGGTTATTAACCCTACTGCTACACCAGCACAAGTCCATCCTAATGCTGGACTCATCACCTCTACTCATCTCCAAATCACTTCAATATCTACCCTCGTTTCTACAAGATTTTACTCTACAGCTCCACATGTTCCACATGATCCTGCTGGGACATCTTCTCACCTGAGAACACAGACCCCTGCTAGACAAACACAACCGGCTGGAGGGAAACCACCATCCAGTGAACCTTTTCCTCCTAGAGGACTACCTTTCCATGGTGGGCCTACCCCTCCCGGGGGACAGCCCTCTTTTCATGCTCCTCCTGGAGGGCAACCTCCATTTTCCAGTCATACCCCGGTCATAAATCCATCACTGGCAGGGGGGAAACCCTCGTTTGCTAGAAACCCTTCACAATCCTGGGGTGTATCTTCAGGAGGCACTTTTACTCAACCCCACATTAGGGGGCACTTGTATAATAACCCACTAGGAGGAGTATCCAATATTGTCCCTTCTGGAACACCTTATGGGCAATCTTATCCAGGCGGCATCCCAAACACCACCTGGAGTTCTTCGGGACCACAGTCTTATCCTCCTCATGGGCCTCATGTGTATTCGCCTCCGAGATCTACTCCTTACCATTCTCAAGGGAAAAATGTTTATCCTCCTCACGGGAAAATAAATCACCCAGCCTATAATTTTCATAACCCACCGGGTTATGCCAATGTTTCTCATGCACCATCGAATCCTTCTTATCCTAGATAGCAACAACTGTATGTAGGAGGACCTACTGGTTACAACTATCCACCTAACCCAGTCTATGGTCCTACTGGTGTTCCTATGCCACACCAGTATCATTCGCAAATTAACCGACAGTTGCCTTTCCTTGCGACTCTGGAACTCCCAGACTTGTCTTGGTTAACTAATTATCCTATTTCTCATTCACTGGTCTGGCCAGTCATGCTAGCTAAACTTCCTTCTGATATTCTGAAATTTGACGAAAACCCTGGCGAAGATCCGAACAACCATGTGATGAATTTCCATTTGTGACTCCCTAATGGATGATTCTATACGTTTACGTCTTTTCCAGTGAACACTTACCGGTTCAGCAGCAAAGTGGTATATTGAACTACCACATGCTTCTTTTCATGATTTCAATTCCCTTGCCATGTCTTTCCTCACGCACTTTCAACTTCCCATTTGCTACGAGACGAGTACTGAACTCTTGACCTCCCTTCATCAAACTAACTCCATGCATATCTATGACCATATTCATGAGTGGAGGCGACGATGAAGGATGATCAAGGAAGTCATTCCTGACATGCTATTGGCAGAATGGTTTACTAAATCACTGTTACCCCCAATCACTCGTGATGTCGATATGGGTGGTGCGGTCACAGAGGAACAAGCCATCGCTCGGGCTCAGTATTTAGATTTGGTTTATTCCCAATCTGGTACTTTGTATGATTTTCTTCTGAATGCTACTCGAGCTAATACCGATCCTTCTAAGCCATCATCCTCATCTCATGCAGATGGTGTTATTGGTTCCATCAAAACTCAATCTTTTTCCAAATTGACTACACCCTCCTCTACCTCCCCCTAAAATTAGATCTCTGAGGTGAATGCAGTTCAATCTGCCCCTTCACAACAATCTGGAGGTAATAAGAAGACAAAGAATAAATCAAAAAATAATAATGAACAACCCAAAAATCAAACACCTGCTACCGAAAAGAAACCACAATGGAAATTGAAATTCCTGTGTATCATTTGTGGTGACGATCACTACACTCATGATTGTCCACTTCACAATGAAGTGGCCAAAATTTTCCAAGGGAAGTCACAACCTGTTGTGCTTACTCAGCCTTTTCCACAGCAGCAATCCATGGTTGCTCAAACCCCCTCTCCCAGGGGCAGTTCTAATGATCCTCATGATGAGGCCTCATCGAGTGCACATATTTATATGTTTAATGGGATCAATTTTACCACTCTCTCTAAGACATATGACACACCGGGTAACCCTGACAAAGGAAAAGACACTAATGGCACAGGTACTTTATTGGATCCATCATCATCCTCCGTTAGTCTTCCATCAATTAATCCTCCGTCTGGACCACTTCATATTGAGAAACCCACGTTCGACTATATCTTATGCCCTCCTAAGAGCACTATACGAAAAGCTACCTTTAATCCTAGTTCACGTGCCACCCAAAACTACAACATTGTTGAAGATTTGGCTCAAGCACCGTGTGCTATGTCTGAGTTAGAAGTTCTACAGCACTGCCCCAGTCAATGTAGAACGCTCTTGGCTGCTCTTGGCGCTGTTGATCCTGAGTCATCCAATCAAATCATGTTTAACCTAGACAATTATGCGTCTCGACTCTCCCACCAACTTGCTTTCCAAGTTGATGTTGTTGTTCACAATCAACAAATCCACCGAACTATTCTAGATGAGGGAGCCTCGACTTGTGTCATGTCTTTGGCATGTTGGAAAGGTTTAAAATCACCAGCACTCAACAAATCCCCAATGATGTTATGTGCCTTCGACGGGAAAGGTTTTCATCCCCATGGGATTTTACAGTCCCTGTCCATCCAATTGGGTGGCAAAACTGTTACTGTTGATGTCAAGGTGGTCGATGCTCCCCTCGATTACAACTTGTTACTTGGAAGAAGTTGGTTTTATGCTATGAATTTCGTTGCCTCATTAGTTTTCCAATGTGTCCAATTTCCTCATCAGGGCAAAATTGTCACTGTTGATCAGTTGGATTTCTGCACGACCGATGCTCGTGTTCCCACTACCAACAATATTCCTTTGTTGGGAGACCACAATATCACGTATGAAAGAGTTGGTGTTGGCTTACTAAAAGATTCTAGCCTCGTGGGTACCTTCCCTACACCACTTCCACTAACTACACATCATATTTCCACCGTCGATATGATTTTTACAGCGGCTTATCAATCTTTGGAATCATCTGACCCTTGGATTGTACCTCGTCTATTGGAATTTGATGCACTAGGTGACACCATGCCACCTAGTCCAGCCGAAACATCATACGTTTCTATCCAATCTGCTTCTCCCTCGTCAGAGGACCAACATCTATTGGCGCCTGATGTCTCCTCGATGCAATCACATTTAAGTTCCTTGTCGTCTGCGATCGATCACATTTCCCCAACTTTTCCTTCAGAGGAATCTATTCTGAAGATGCTTCGCACTGACAAGTTACCTTGGGATAATAACCGTCACCGATCCTCTTTTCTTCCCCCTCGTGAAGAAATTTTGGTAGATATACAGTCTATCAAATTTGGGTAGATATACAGTCTATCTCCCCTCCTGGTGTTGATTTTTCATCATCTCCCATGCTTTCAACTCCTGATGATTTGGATCCGGTAGTGGACATGGTGATTTCTTCGGTAGGATTATTGGAGCCTGATCTCCTCACCCCTATCGCAACCCTCGACATGTGTTCCTTCTCGAGTGATTATCTTCCATCTAGTGAAGATCTCCTGGAGGCCATCACTGAGTTTTGTCCCTTGACATGGTATCCTTCCAAAACGTTCTTCTCTTGGAAGCCATGATCAAGAAGTAGTTACGAGCATAATTTCTCTTCTCTGTGGCAAGCTCGTTAAAAAATGAAACAAAGGCCTTGAGCATGGTTCTTTTCCTGTGTCAAGCTCGCTAAAAAATGAAATAGTCACCTCTCTCGAACCTTCTTTTCATCCATCCTTCTCCTTTTTCTCATCTACTAGCGAAATTGGTGACGACCTCAAAATCGGTGAATGAATTGAAGCTTGGAGGGCATGTCTCTAGCCTTTGCTGATCATTCTGGAGTTAAGCCACTAGATTTCATGCTGGGGGCATACCGAGCTTAGTCTTTGTTATTTCTTGTGCTCATAAATACATGAGAATGCATCCAGGTATACTTTTATTTCTTTTTCGGACCTGTATGGATACATGAAAAAGGAACCCCCTGGAGTCTCCTTTAAGCTCTTTTCAGACTCTCTAAACATGAAAAGATCGTCGAGTGATCTTGCTTCCTTTCAAACTCGTTAAAAGGTTCAAAAGGGCGTCTTTCGAGTGATAATTTGTCTCTTTTTCGGCCTCGCGAGACTAACATTACGAAAAAGGACAACATTGGAGTCATCTTTAAGTTCTTTTCAGACTCTCTAAACATGAAACGATCACCGAGTGACCTTGTTCTCTTCACGCTCATTAAAGTATTTGAAGAAAACGTTTGTTGAGCAATATTTTATCTCTTTTTCGGTCTCATCTAACTACTTTACGAAAAAGTAACTGAGAGAGTTCTCTTTTAAGTGTTTTTCTAGACTTTATGAAAACCTTCGAGTTTTCTGTCTTTGGACTCGTTAAAACAAACATTGACAAGCCCATACGAGATCAAACCCTTACTTCTTCCAATTCATTAAAAAGGAAGAGGAACTTATTGAAGGTGATTTTTATCGAGCATGTGTTACCCTCCTCGAGCCTGTTAAATTAAAAAGAGGTACTCGTCTATCCGGATGGGGGAAAAAATTGAAAGAAGCAAGTCAACCAATTTTTGAGAACATCACCAAGTAACTCTTAGAGTCTCCCTTGAACATAGAACTTTTTCTTTGCACACATCTTAATCCACTGAACCTCTGCACTGAACCAATCCTCTGAGTTTTTCCTACTCCTTTGGGTCACCTGACGAAAGTCACAGTATCCAATGCATCATCAAGTTTTGGTCCATGTCATGTTTCTGCTATTGTGCCTCAGTGTTCAAGGGCAGTATATGCCTCGAGAGTTAGCCATCACAAATATCTTGTCTCAATACCCGTGTTAGTCCATGTTCATTTGATCTACCAATTACATCTTTGTGTCTGTTTCATGTCGTTGATGGGGGATACATCAAGGCCCTCCTTCGACGAGTCCATTCCTGTCGACTTCAACACATTATCCAGGGACTAGACATAGAAACCAATTAGTACTTTGGTACTTGCATACCTCAATGGCAGGCCTCCTCACATTCGACAGTAGGTTTACATCATTGACCTTTGATCAAATGATTCCATGGATGTTCGACTTCAGCTCATCCATTCACATTCGTTGGAATGTACTAGAGTACCTTGGGAATCATTGACATTAATGGTGATCTCCCTCGCGCTTGTTAACGATTTACATCATTGACCGGTAATCAAGTGGTTTCTGCCATGTTTTACATCAGGACATCTATTCACATGGTTAGATTCGTACTACATCAAGATCGGTAAGAAGACCCTGGGTTGAGTCATCACTCTAATATATACTTTGCCCAGGTTGTGAAGGAGTTTCTTTTGAACAATGACACATATATTGTTACATAGATCCACTTTGTATTGGTTGTGGCTATGTCTTGTCATCTCATAGATCCATTGTGTATTCTTCGTGGCTACGATCAGTTCAGGTCATGGGAGTATAGATCCATAGTGTATTTTCAGTGGATATACCTTTTTATCAATACAATTATGGATCCACAGTGTATTTTATGGCGACCATATCTTGCAAGTCTTGATCACCCAAGCATAGGTATGCCTGGCTTGGGATTAAAACATGTCATAATATTTGTTGGATGTTTGTGTGCAGCTTCTGTCAGGTTCTCTACGTCTATGCCCTTGATTGAAAGTATACAAAGCATTTCAGTTATCAGTTCTCATCTTCTAACTTCATACTTTGGGGGCAAATCTGTTACACATCGAAATTACTCACCTCGATAGTGTCGCAAGTGTCACAAGTGTCGCATTTTGCTCACAAGTGCCACAAGTGTCAAGGAAATCATACTGCCATGATACCTATGTCGTGCTTATAGCGAAATCAAGAGGGCACTTAAAACACCTCAAACATTTGATTTGGAAGAGGAGGAATGGTTAACTAGGCTTATGAACCTCTTGCCATCTAAAAGAACCCAAAAAACTGAGTTTTTGGAGGAGAGCACTCCCCTATACCTCTCTCAGGAGTGTTGGCACCCCCCTAAAGCCTACTAGGGAGAGCTATAATGCTTTGACGGTCCTTTTGAGGGAGCGTTATCTATTCTAGGTAGTAGTTGGTTTGTTGAGATGAATGAGGGGAGGATCCCTTCAATCCCTGAAGGCAGTTGGATTTGAATCCCTATCCAAGACATGATCACAGGGCAGATCCATAACTAAAGGAGGAAAATCCTCAACATACTCCAAGGATATCTCAAGTATTTGGTCCTCTCCAAGGCTATATACACAAGATTTCTCATGGTGAAAGGGGGAGTTGGATGGAGAATCATACCAAACTTATGATCTCATAAGTGATATTTGGAGAAGGGATGAGAAGCATGAAACCTATGATCTCATAGGAAACACGCAATGAAGTGAAGGCTAATCAGTGAAACTATCGTCATTCCGATCATGGATCTTTTGAGCAAGGGTTAGGCAAGGAGAACTTGACAAAACTGCTACATTCCATCTATGGTTGTAAGTAACGTTTTATCCTCATTAATGTAATATGCTTGGCCTGTTTCTTTCTAATTTTTCTTTGACATTACATGAATTTGTCTCTAAGTAGATAGGTCTGCTTCGAACTAATCTCAATAGAATAGGAAGTGGTTGTACTTTGTTTGTCTGTAGGGCTTATCAAGGAGCTCAAGATTGGAGTTCAACTCAGAGTGTGCAGGGAGAAACACCGGTAAAAGGTACGTCTTTCCTCCTTCCTCTTCATGCATTAGTTTGTGTAGACCTAAAAGGAATTCAGTGACCATGATAAGCACTTTCTGTCTTAGAGTTAAGATTCTATCTCTTTGAGGAGATCTACCTGTCTGCAGGGAGATTTTCCTTCAACAGACTCTACACTTCAGCGGATTCCCAAGTACTCCCAACCATAAACCTTCGAAGTGAAATCCTTTCAGAGTGTCATATATTATGACACCTATCCTCTGAGATCGACGACTCAGGTGGAATATGGCCTCCAAGCCTTCAGGAGTTCTTTTTCCACTTTTCTCTGAAGTGGCTATCCTCTGAAGTAACAGATCGCCCACCATGCATCCCCAAACGACGGATGGTTAAGATCCTCTCCGTTACTTCGGGCTTTGGGGATTTTCGAAGCACCAAGCTTCAAATCCTCTAGAGTGGCTCTCCTTTGAAGTTAATGATATACTAACACACGTCCCGGTTGATGGACAGTTCAGATCTCCTCCGGCTCCCTATGACTTAGGAAGTCTTCAACCCTTTACACATGCTTCCTTCTAGTGTGTTAAACCTATGGAGTACAGTATCTGGTGCCATGTGTCCTTTATTATGGATGATCGAGAAAGGTCCTGAAGGATCCTTAGATCCATGCTCCACATTACTTCATGACTCCAGTCTTTGGGGGCGTATTGACGTTAAAACACCCCTGTCCTCTCAAAGCGGTCAACGTCGAACTAACTACATAATAGATCTGATGGTTGCGATAGCTCCCAAGAATCCTCAGATCTACGACCTAGATTAACTTTGGGACTTCGTGACTTCGGGGGATTCACCTTCTGTACGACGAATATACCCATTCACCAGACCCGCAAAGTCCGAAGGGCTTGAAGGATTAACATCCACGTCCCTTCTTTAGATATGACGATCATGAAGAGCTTTGGCTCCTCCTGAACTAATCTCATCCATTCATCTTCCAAATGAAGGGATCTTCCCTTTCGATACTTGAATCTCTCCATCCTTCTTGAGCTTCATTAGCTCTAACATACTTAGTCACTTTGCACTATTTTTCCTAATCTTAACACTTAGAAGAATCTTTTGCACACCCCTTGCACGCATTCATCACTCTAGAACTTAAGAGGTTCTCGGTCTCTGCCCACCTCGTAGAGAGCCTGTGCATACATGCACTACCTCTCCTAACCTTAATAGTCTCCTTCCTCCAAGAGGCTCAGAATGACTGGGAGAGTTGACATGTACATGTGAAACTATGCTCAAGGTCGATGAACTCACAGTTCATTTACTTTAACTTGAGCCACCATAGGGCTCAAGAATTCACGTGTACAAGCCAGATAATTCCTTACTTTCTTAAATACACAATCAGAAAGAATTAAAGGGATACAGTATAACCATTAAGAAAACATGCACATCCCTTAAACATTCATAGGATATCCAACTTTAATCTACAGTTACAGTTCAATTACATAAGATATGAGAATACTTATCTATTGCAAGTTGCAACCAACAAACTGACTGTGGGTGTTCGTCTTTCCACCCAACCATAGGATCAGAGGCATTCATTCTTATCACTTTGGCCACCCCCATGCCAAGCCATGATATCACTAGGGAATTTATGCCAATTCTCAAAGATCCTTTCTCTTTCTCAACTTCTGCGAGGTTTATCAGATGCTTCTTCAGCATCAAGCTTGCGGCCTTCCGCTCAGGTCCTGTTCTCTGCACACTCTCAGAGATTTATTTCTCTGTCATGGCCTTGACGAGGTTTATCATATGCTTCCTCAGCATCAAGCTTGCGACCTTCTACTTGTTATCAGCTCGAGAGCTCATGTCGTTCTCCTCTCTTCTCTATATATCTTCATGTCTTCCACGCACAACCTTCCTTGGGAAGATTATCTTTCCCTTCATGTTCCTTCCATCAGAAGAAAAATTGGGTCAGTCTGGGTCTGCAGGAACTTGTGGTACTTCGGGTTGACATTCTACAGCTATACCATGCTTCCATTCATGGGGGTGGTTGATTATTCAACCACCACTCCTTTCTTCATTAACTGATTCCTCCTTGGAAACCGGAGGAGCTTTATTATCCTCATTAAAAGGGAAATTTGGGTTCATTCGACATAATGAACCTTCTCTTATAGTTTTCGCATTCTTTCCTCTAGTGATATCATGGCCAGTACTTTCAATGCTTCACCCCCATAGTCAGTTATTGGCAATTCAAACAATAATAAATTTTCATTGTTTCCATGCCATAGCATGGTGATTATGATTAATGATTAATTACAATTTGGGGGAAACAGGGGTGTTACAGGGTAGAAATCCTCCTTGAGGGAATTGATCCAGGTGGATATTGGTGGCCATCCACCTATTCTAACTGGCTCCTCTTGACAGTTTTTAGTTCAGCACGTTCTTCTATACTTCTTTGTAATTGTGGGTTCTACACTTCTGGGGGATGTCTGAAGCCCTACACATCATCCAAGTGGAGAATGGTGGCCGCCCACTTAATCCAACTGGCTTATTTTGGAATTTTTCATGTTAGCACATCTTTATGTACTTCCAGGGTTGTTTTTGGGCCCTAAACAATGTTTTTGGCTTACCACAGTCAAATTGTAGACAGAGTCAGAGTTTGATGACATATGTGTAGTTCTTGAGAAGACTTTTCCAATGGGATATCATGCAACTAAAACAGAGGCCGCATGCAAAATTTACGACCCCGAGAAGTTGAGGTACTAACTTACCCATCGGGGCCCACATAAATTTTGGCGTTTCATCTCCTAGTGTTAGGTTTCTGGATGTCTAGGGTTTTGGCACTCATGAGTAATTTTATAAGGGCCTTTGGAGCCTCATTGTAATGATTCTACTCAGATGGATGTGTGTAGCAGCCACATCTCTTCTCAGAGATAGCTACCACCATTCAAGCAAGTGTTTTAAGTTCTGTAGTTTTATAGTTTTAGCCTATATTATTTATTCAATAGAAGTTATTGTTCACCAGATATCTATTGTTGTTCACCATATCTCTGTGTTATTGTATTCAGTCTGTTATTCATTTCATTCTTCTCATAAATATGGATTAGGCATCTACAAAGGCCTCCCAAGCAGGTTCTCTCCCGAATGGTGTAGATTCATCTGTAGTGTACCTCTCCCAGTAACCTTCCCACCAATATCTGACATGGGAAAGAGATTTAAGGAGCACAAAGGTGATCGTTTCTCTCTCGGAAAAATTTCAGATGGAGTAATAACCTTCTAGTAGATTCAACCATTTTTCTAGAGCATATTCATCTATCTATCCTTCAAATAAGTGGATATAAAAATTGACTTGTACCATGAAGGGTTTTGCATCTCCGAAATGGATGCTTGTTGAATATGCCTTGGTTTCCATTGGTAGTCATTTAAGGGTTTGAGAAAAGTTTTACATCATCTCATTCTTCTGTCACACAAGGGCTTCCTCGAGAAATGTCTTAAAATAATCTCACACTCCGTCATCTCTCTTTTCTTCCACCATCGAAGGTCACTTGGGATGGTGAGAGCGATTATTCTCAAGAAAAACTAGCTAGAGACCCAACTCTCTATACCCTAACCTCGTCGAGGACATGCTCTGAGAAATGACAAGGAGAAAACTTCTTTGATACCACTGATCTAGATTATGCTGAGAACAAAATGAGATATAAAGGAAAATATAGTAGAAACATAGAAATATAGTGAAACCCAATTTCTATTAATGAATAAGATAACATAACACTGTAGAACACAAACTAGTTAGAATGGAGTATCTTATCTCTAAAGAGAAAGAGATGTTAGCTACGCTTCATTCACAACAAGATTTAAATCACACTCCATTGCATGCTTAAGGGACCTCCTTCACCTCAATTATGTATGAGAGAGTGAGAGGAGAGCAATTCTCATCATGCATGTGGGATAAATTGGTCTAGGTTTATAAAATTCCTTAGGCATGTAAAACACTAGGACTTACCGGGTGGTCACCCATCCCAATACTACTCTATCCCTAGCATGCTTAAATACGAAGTTCTAATGGGATTCGATGCATTAATGCTATGTTGTAGGCATGTCCATAAGACCACTAGGAAATCATTACAAGATGTTTGTAATTAAAGAATAGAGATGGCATTACATTACATTCCCCGTCAAAAGGGTGAATATCACAGTTTATCAAAACCATAGGCTCGAAAACGTTGATTTGGTGGAAAAGGTGGATGGCCACCGAGATCCACCTAGATCAATTCAGGTATTGGGTTGGTAAAAGAAATCTATAAGGATAGATGTGATAGTCAGAGTGCAATCTTCCTGGTGAGGAACCTAGTTTATCATTGAAAGACAAAGCATATAGATGTTGAGTATCACTTTGTGAGAGACATGGTTGAAGAGAATAAGGTATTGTTGATGAACATGGACACTTTGAATAATGTTTTAGATTCATTGAAAAAATCTATGAGCATCAAGAAGTTCTCTTGGTGTAGAGAAACGATGGGCATTGTTTCCCTAGATTGTTGACTATGTAATCCTATAACCCCTTGTATGCAAAGAAAAAAATAAGTAGGAGAATTTTGGATATGTTATATTCTTTGCATGAAAAAACCTAGTGTTTACATTGCGTCGAGCATGCAAGGGGGTCACAGGGGGGGTCCAAGGGGGCGAGATACCCTGGAAAAAAATAATTGGTTGTTGTTTGTGTCTGTTTTTAGCAATTTTTCGGCACATGGTTTTCACTGGTGGTTTTCTAATTTCAATTAAGGAATTAGGGTTGGTGACTTATCTAGGTCAACATATTAGGGACTTTATATGTCACAAGATCACACACATAGACACACACACACTTTGTATTGTAAACAATGAAGATTATGATGAATAAAGAATTAGAGGTGCGACTCTAAATAGGTTGCTAGTTTTCCCAATTTGGGTTTCTAGGGTAAAATATTTATGCAATGTCTGTGTGTGTGTTCCAATTTATATTTTTTGTTTTTATTAAGAAACCATTTTCAGTAATTAATTGTACAAGGTCAAAATCTACAATAATTGCACATGAGTGCACCTTACTATTTAAAGTGCATAAAAAAAACCTTTGTTAAAACCTTTGGCCTCTTAGAATTTTTAGTTATAATAGACATCCACTAAAACCTATAATGTCATCGACGAAGGTTTTTGTGAAGGTTTTTTTGAAAATTTTGTCTAATATTGTAACAATAAAAACCTTTGCTAAAACCTCCTCTAAATGGTGCTTTCCTTGTGGTGAACTTATTTGTTCAATGTGGTGGATGTATAGTTGGAGTTTTCAAGCATCCATACATAAATAGTTGCTCGAGGCATGCATGCATGAATTGATAAGGGAGATATTCATGACAAGGTGGGGCCTTCTCTCATGAATACCATGTAAAAAAGGCATCTTCATATCAAGTCTTTGGACCAAAACATCGGGGTCTCTTATAGGGTGTTGTAGGTACAACCTTGTACAATGCCATCAAATGTTGTGACAAGAAACTCGGTGTTCTCCAACTTTGCACCGAGTCCAGTGGTAGGAAAATCAAGGATGCATTGGATGCATTATAGGGTGACATGGATGTATTGATCTACCATTTCCTAGGTGTTATGGTTTGGGCACATAATTATTTGATGAGTCAGTTTTCAATTTTCAACTTTGAAACTTGAGTGTGATTGTTTTAAAATCCATTGTTGATCAACAAAATATCATTCATCAACATATGGTCATGGTTGGTAATATAAATTTGGAGTTTATGCATGCTATATTTAATCTTTAAGGATTTTGTTTTCATAATGGAAGCAACGTGCATATTTCCCATCCAATTTTGTCCAAGTACCCTTCAATATCCATGAGAAAAAAATTTACAAGTTGAACTCTAACATCCTTTAGAAGTCCTTCAACTACTTTCATCATATCATCACTAATGATCATAAAACATTAAGGTGTAGAGAATTGAGGGAACACTATCTCTCTCTAGAAGGTTGTAGTAATAATATTGGTATTGGATCCTTAGTTTAACATGGCACGAGGAAGAAATAGATGAAAATTAAAGTATACGACTTAGATGTTTGTTGAGATCTAGTTAGAAGAACATGGAGATTTCCTTTTCTACATCTAGATAATATAATTAAGTCAACACATAATTTCAATTGTGACAAGGGCATGAGAAAGCCATTGAACTAATTTGGAGGTGTCATATGATTTGGAGTGTACGACCTTCATCTTCTTCCTCAAGATGTTTTGTCTTAATATTTTCAATGATGCTTAGCGGAGGATGTGTTTCATCTATAGAGTGTGAGGACAATCCACTAATCTCATTCATAATTTTAAATATATAATTCAAGTTTGGACTATTTGGAATAACAACATCATTACCTCTATCCTAACAATCGGGTGGGGTTGTGTGAGGGTTGTTGTATCCATGTGGGTGTGTATGAGTGAGCACACAAATGTGTTCTTTTGGTAAATGATTTGTATGATTACTAGAAAAGGTAATAGAGACCGTGCAAATATGATTCACACTTCAAAAACTCAAGTAGTAAAAGGAGTTGTGGTCGTTGGCTCCACATAAAAGAAGTATTGTCTCAACCATATGCTCAAGAATGGAAAATTATATACAATATCTCATCACATTTTATAGATAAACATTTCAATAATTTATTAAAACCTTGATTCTAAGTGTTTGGTTAGGTTGTATATGGTTTGGTAAATGTCCCTAAATCATATACGCATTGGCCCAATTTAATGGTGTTATATTATGTTATTCCAATATAAGGTGTTGTAATTCAAGTGGTGGGGTTAGGGAAGTAGGGTGAATTGGGGAGGGGGAATATGTTGCATAAGAACCATAATAATTGGGACAACTTTCTACATGGGGATAAAATTGATAGGGTTTACTTGAGTTTGGTGGCGTGGGAGCTTAGTGAAGCAAGACTGACAAGTAGAGTGCAAGCTTTATAGTGTTGATCAAACACGTTTGTATTGAGGTTAGCGCATCACAGTGATGTTTGATATGGAACCACATATTATGAATTAAATAAATGTTATGAGAGGATTTAAGACCATCTGCATATGTATTGGAGTGTATAATGGAATGTGAAATGTTTATACTTTGTAGTAGACATTGTTTAGGAAAGTGATTCTAGAAGCAATATTTGTAAAAGATTTCCTAGGGATTTCATGTAACAAGTTGACTAACTTGTTGTTGTAACTATTTAGTTATCAAGTTCAATATTAGAGGACGGTGTGAGAGGAGAGTGTAAAAGAATCCAGTGTAGTTCCATAGGATTATGTAATAAATTGTAGTACATCTTAGTATGTGCTCAATGTTAAGGATTTCATCATAATTTGGATAGAGGGTATAAATGAATAAAGTAACCATTTGATCATTTGAATCTTTAGAATTTCCCATACCACTCTTTTCAAATTATTCTTAGAATGTACATTCAAATTATGCGAAGGACTCACCTGGTTTCCAACCAATGTGAATGAGCGTACTAAATGTCAATAAGTGGTTTTGTACTGTAGCTAGAGAGGTAGTGGGGGGGGGGTGAAGAGCCCATAGTGATAATAGTGGAGGCCATTCAATGTAAGGTGGACTAGGTCCACTATATTATTAAATAAGGCCCACTATGGTAGTTAGATATAATAAATGTAAGAGGACTTATTAGAAGATTTTCCCAGAGGGACCATAGTGATAATAGTGGATTTCATTCAATGTAAGGTGGACTAGGTCCACTATATTATTAAATAAGGCTCACTATGGTAGTTAGATATAATAAATGTAAGAGGACTTACTAGAAGGTTCCACTTCTAGAAGGTTCCTCCTCTAGAATGTTCTTAGCTGGTTGGTAGCACTATATAAAGGGGTTCAAGCATTTTAATGGGATGTGAAGAAGAAGTATTGTATTTGGAGCATGTATCTCATTAGGAGGTTTCCTCCTCGAAGAGGTAAGTGAACAGGAGAGGATCCCTTCCATAATAGGATCCATTGTATGGTGTTGCCCTACCTCAAGTGTTTTCTTATAATAAAAGTGTGGTTCTTCTATATTATTGTCTAAATATTTGTGGTGTTTTTGTACGCGGGTATTTGGTTCTTAACAATTGGTATCAGAGCACTTTCCTTGACCACAGAAAAGGGACAATTGTTTTTTTTCTATTTTTGCATATTTTTTCGGAGAAGAAAAAGAGGGCCACACCATTCTGGATGATTTCTATAGATTATGTACAAAAATTGCAAAAATTCATTGTATATTTGAGTTCCTCTCATAAAAACACCCAATAAAAAAAAAATTATCCGAAACGGAGTCTGGGAAGTAAAGTTATCAACATTTTAAAATCTATTATTTTCAGGTTTTCCCGCATATGACCGCATGATTTTCCTGATTTATGTAGTATATGGGGTTAAATTTTCCAAAACAAATTATCGATCTGAGTTCCTCTTTCAAAAATAGCTGATTTAAGAAACAAATCACCCAAATCGGAGCTCCGGAAGTGAAGATATAGTTGATTTAAAATCGACCATTTTCTAGGGTCTTCATGATGAGGATGTGACTGCAAAGCTCATAAATTTTCATAGGGTGCTCAGATTTCTACCAGATCAGTTCCATTGAATAGATAATTTTAAGAGATTTCTTTTGGTATATTATATGTGATGTTTCCAATGTATATTCACTTTCAAATCCTCATAGACCTGCAACGTGATATGGAAGCCTTCTAGGGAAAATTTAAGCATGATATGGAAGCCTCCAAGGAAAAATTTCAACGTGATATGGAAGTTATTGAAGAGAGTAGACTTGCAATGCATGAGAGATTTATTAGGAATATCATGTACATTGACATCACAGGAGAATATACTCAATAAAGACATGCTTGGTATGATTACGAGGATGATTGTGATGATTGGTATATGGATAGTTGTCATCTATGGGATGACGACCACTTCCATCTTCTATTTGATGACTCTACTCCACCTCATGTAGAGCACATCTTGGAGAGTAAGCAAGATCCTTCACTGCATATTCTTCTTTTGTTTTCTTATTCTCTAGTAGTAGTGGTTGATTTTTTGGCTGGTTCCACATATTTGGATCCACATGACCAGTGTTGATCTATGGAGCATCATTTTCAGTTGGCTCTTGAGTTTTGATATCTTTAGCATGGAGTTCACGTGAGCATTTGGATATGGTACCCATGTTTACAGTGGCAGTTGGACTACGCCATCATGATGGTTTGCATTTCTACATGGGACCCTAGTTCTCCAGCTTATTTCAGCACTATAGTCCACACATATCCATGGGACCCTGGTATATGGTTGTACACCCTCATAAAAATCGTTGAGGGCAACGCTTTCATAAGGGGGATGGATTGTAGTGTAGCTAGAGAAGTAGTGGGGGGGAAAAGGGCCCATAATGATAATAGTGTAGTCCATTCAAGGTAAGGTGGACTAGGTCCACTATATTATTAAATAAGGCCCACTATGGTAGTTAGATATAATAAATATAAGAGGACTTACTAGAAGGTTCTACTTCTAGAAGGTTCCTCATCTAGAATGTTCTTAGGTGGTTGGTATCACTATATGAAGGGGTTCAAGAAATGTAATGGGATGTGAAGAAGAAGTATTGTATTTGGAGCATGTAGCTTATTAGGAGGTTTCCCCCTCGAAGAGGCAAGTTAACAAAAGAGTATCCCTTCCATAATAAGATCCATTGTATGGTGTTTCCCTACCTCAAGGGTTTTCTTATAATAAAAGTGTGGTTATTATATATTGTTCTCTAAATATTTGTGGTGTTTTTGTATGCAAGTATTTGGTTCTTAATAGGTTTTGCATTCTATTTTTGCAAAAAATATATCTTTATCTCTCTAGAAGGTGGTTAGTGTAGGTTGCAAACATTTTTATCATTAAGAGAATGAAATGGAAGGGTGCTCCTGAAATATGAAAGGTTACATTGATAAATAGCCATATCTTGGGGGAGGAAGAGGTCACAATGATTCTCCATCATGCTCATATGCTCACAGTCATCAAACTATTCATTATACGATGGGATGTGTGTAAGGGGAAAGAAGTTGATGACAATAGCTAAAGTAGTCATGAATAAAACCATAGATCCCAAACATGATGAAATGATCTATGAAGAGGTTGGAATTTTATTTTGTACTTTAACAAAAAAAGTGGAGGCATCCAGAGGTGGAGGGGAAAAATGAGTCTGTGTACTCAAACGAGCTCGCCATCTCTAGAGACATGATTAGAGATTCTGTTAACAACTACTCTGTAACAACCTATAACCCCTTAGTAGATGTACTACATCACCCAAATCTGAGTGAACAAAGTAAATATGTGAGTTTATGAGCAATCACAAAATTATTCTCACAATATAAAAGGGGCCCTTCTATCAAGATTCGTCATTTATAAGATACGCTAACCAAATTCTTCCCACTAATAATGGTGTACAACCTTGGATTCTAGAGGTAGAGAATGTAGTGCAAATTACTAATGGTGATGACCATTGCATCATATTGTATGAACCGAAAAGCTAAAATATACAATGCAATTATGCAATGAAATCAATATTGTCAATAACATATCATAACTAAAGTATATCAAGGACAGGATCATTAAAAACACATCTTAGCACAGAATTATGAACTTAAACACAACAACAACAACATAATATGTGCACTAAATCAAATCATCAACCAAATCATTGGGTTAACTCATAAATACAATAAACAACCTAATTCACATTAAAAACACAAACACATATTAGCACACAATTACAAACTTTTTTTTTCCAATAGAAAAATATCTCAAAATTATATTAGGTATAACTTTTTTTTACAAATCTATATCAATAATGAGAGATACAGAGAAGGATCGGTCCCAAGAACAAGGGATAGTGCTAAATACTGAGATGGAAATAGTGTTGTTCTCACCCGAAGATAAACTCCCTCCACTGAAATTAACTTCCTAAATTTCCATAGCTTGAGAATGATGCTTTCCTCATTAACATCTGAAAACACACAATGCAACCCCAACAACTTAATTCTCAAAGATATTAAGATGGGTTTTGATGATTTCTTTCCCATTTTCCCAACGATAAACTATTAGTATACCTTTGGGTTTCTTCAGTGCTTGTTTTGACAGCTGATCTGCCTCTTTATTGTGTTGCCTGAAATTGTGCTGGAAACTAATATCTTCAAATTTACTTACCAGGTCCTTCGTTTTTAATTTCTAGCCTTCGATATTCACCACTTGGAGATTACCTTTTTGATTTATCCAATCAATAATTACTTTCGAATCCCCCAAAATTTGAATTTTTTTAATCACCCATTGAGAAGCCAAGGTAAGCGACGCCCACAATCCCATGAGCTCAACCTTTGTGTTGATTCCCGCTCCACAATTCATGAACCATTTGGTAACCCTCAAAGCGTTAGTCTTGAAAATGCCACCTGCTCCACAACACTCCATGGAAGAGAGAGTCACTCCATCTAAACAAGACAAGGTAGTGCCCTCAATAAGGATAAATTCACACACTCTTCTTGGGATATTTTTAGTAACTGCAGACTGCCAGGAAAAGGAGACAGAAATTATTTTCACCACCGAGAGTTGAGAAGGAGTGTGATCCTCAAAAATTACCTTATTCCTCTCCAGCCATATGTTCCAACAAACGATGGCTGCCAGGCTTACTGGAGCAAATTTTTTTAATGACCACTCATTAAAATAGTCAGTAACCGAAGTGCCCTCCCACTGAATTTTTAAATTATAGATTGAGTACACATGATTCCACACAGCCTTTGTGAAATGGCAGTTTATTAAAAGGTGTCTTACCTATTCTAAGTTTCATTTTCATAACATACAAACGCCCGATCCTTTCCATCCTTTCCTTTGCATCACATCCCATGTTAAGATTTTGTCATAAGTTGCCATCCACACAAATATTTTTATTTTAAGTTGAACATGCCATTTCCATAAACTTTGAGTCTAGGAATGTTCAGACTGGAAGTTTAATGGGTTGATCAGAGCTTGATATATATTATGTGTAGAGATAACGCCAGATCCATCCCCCCCGACCCATACCAAGGAATCTGCCCCTGGTCTAAGCGTAACTCCTGCAGTCCGTAATGCATTAATAAAATTGTTCCATTCCGTTGCCTTTTTCTCGGTCAGTCCCAAAGACTCGCTTGTATGCCAATGGTCAAGGATGGGGAAGCCAAATATGGGATCCCTAGCCTGGCCCGGAACTTTAATATTCTTATCGAACATGTGTAATCGCAGCTCTTTTGAAAGAATCGAGCTATTCTCCAGACCAACTATTAAGTCCCTACCTAAAAACACCGAATTCCCTGAGACCGGGCTCCACCGAAGCTAGTGTAAAATAACATAAATTCTCTTTTTCATCCCGCTCCAGAAACTTGACACTTTCTGTTGATTGTGGGATATTTTATGAAGCCATTCTACCACCAAGAACTCCCCCAGGTATTTTTCCACTAGAATTTTGTGCCATATGTTGTCTCCCATGAGCACCCTCCAAAATGAATTTTCCAATAAAGCAGTGTTAAACGTTGTGAGGTTCCTGAGCCCCCATCCCCCACAACGTTTAGGTCTTGCCAGGAGATCCCATCTACAAATATGGATGTGATGCTTTGCCTTTTGACTACTCCACAGAAATTCAAACATGGATTGCCTGATCCGATTTAAAACGGATTTCGGAATCAACTCCATCGACATCCAGAAGATGGACTAGCTCTCCAATACAGATTTTACCAAGATTAATCTTCCTCTGATTGATAGTCATTGATTGCACTAGAGGCCTATTTTATTTTCAATCTTTGCCACCAACCATGCCCAATCTTCCACTTTTGAAGCTTCAGTCTTTAGATGGTAGCCTAAATACTTGAATCCCAAGTTTAAATCAGAAAAGGTAAAAGGTAAGATAGCTTCCAGTTGAGTTAGCTCTTGGTCTTCAAGTCCCCAAAAATGGACTGTTGTTTTGGAGGAATTTATGAAAATGCCCGAAACTCCACAGAAAGTTTGTAGAATGTCAAAAATCCGTCTCCACTCCAATGGGGCTACCTTGGACATAACCAAAATATCATCAACAAACATTAGATGAATGATTTTCAAATTATTAGTTACCTTAATCCCAAAAATGCTATGATCAATACTGCCTCTGGACAGTAGTAGGCTAAGCCCTTCCATAATCAATAAGAACAGATATGGGGATAGTGGGCATCCTTGACGAAGTCCCCTCTAGTTTTTAAAGTAGTTCGTCGCCTCTCCGTTGATTAAAATAGCAAATTTGGCACTAGAAACGCAACACATTATCCAATCTGTAAGCTTTACCTTGAAGCCTACCATGAGTGAAATCTCCCTTAAGAACTCCCAATCTATGTTGTCATAAGATTTTTTAAGAACTAATTTCAAGATCAGAGATTTGATTTTCTTTTTTTTCATGCTATGGAGAGTTTCATGGACTGAGCCGATGGCATCTTGAATCCTTATCCCCTTTAGAAACCCCAGCTGTTCAGAAGATAGACACTTTGACAAAATCGGATTTATCCGATTTGCAAGGATTTTTGAGATTAATTTATAAATGAGATTGCATAAGGAAATTGGTCTAAAGTCATCGAAGGATATCGGCTTACTTACCTTCAGAATAAGGGCTAGAAAAGTTGAGTTAAGACCTCAACAGAGTTGACCTTTTTTCCTTGAGTCTTCCACCATCTCGAGAAGATCCTTGCCCATAAGATCAAAGAAAAAGATGAAGAACTATGTTGTCCAACCATCAAGCCCAGGGCTTCTTTCTTTTTTTAAATTTTCTAGAGTAGATTTTAATTCCTCCAATGTGTTATCTCCTAAAATAGCACTTTCATTTTACCAATTTTTAGGTGATAGGAACAGGTCCAAAAATTCATTTCCAAATTTTTTTAGGTGCGTTAGAAGGTCTGCTATTTGGATACAAACTTGGAAAAAACATCAATTTTGGTCTTGGCAATCAAATCTTTAAATCTTAGGTTTCGGTGGTTAAGAGGGGCTAAGAAAATATTCATTAACCACTGAAAGTCTTGGTTTTTGGTGGTTAAGAGGCGAAAATAAAGGGCATGTTAACCACTGAAAACGTTTCTATGCGCAAAAGGAAAAATCCCATGCTTTTGCACGAGCTAGATGTCAAATGGGCGCAATCATTAAGTTAAAACCGTTGAACATTTATCTAAGTGGTGAGGTATGAAGTTCTTATGGAATCTTATCTGAAGATTTATGCCATGTTCTCCTTTTAACTACCAATTGTCATTTTAGAATTAAGGCTCGACAGAAATCCAGAATTCCATGCATGATTTTCAGATAACAGAATTGATTTGTCACATGGGCCTTCATTATCTCCAGTCACGAGGATACATAATCATTATGACTTCATTTGATTTTTGTTTCAATCTCATTAATATTCAATATTGAATATGAGAGTCATTGTTATTGTCATGATCCCGTGATTTCCTCATGCAAACTCATACTCAGCAGCCATAATCCCGTGATTTTTCAAGGTTGCCAAGTGGAATTCGAGTTCAATTGTTGGTTATTGAGCCATTTGTCATCCAATTCAAAGAAAAATCCAAGTCATTTCAATTCCCATGCAAATTAATTCACCACATATCCGTTTTTGAAAGTTACAGCTTTCGGTGGTTAAGAGGCCTAAATTTTTCCCCTCTTAACCATCGAAAATCATTACTTTCGGTGGTTAAGAGGCCTAAATTTTTCCCCTCTTAACCACCAAAACCCTGTAACTGCAAGAATCACCGAGTTTTTGCCCAGATCGGGATTTTTTGAGTTTGAATGGTATGAAACCTCTTCGAATGGACATTTGTTGAATTATCAAGTCAAATCCAATGGCTATTTTTGAGGGATAAGGAAAAGAAGAGGTGTTTCAATCATATTTGGTATCTTTTTCAAAGGCAGAAAATAAGAATGCTTACTCACATCAACAAATTCGAATTTGTATCTCTTGGAGAGTCATCATTCAGCCTTGGAAGGCTATCTTGCACTACACCATTACTCAACAAGAGATGAAGACCATGAGATCTGGGATTGACCTCATTTTTGGGGATCATTCCACATCTTTTGCAAACTAAATTTTGACTTTCTATCTTTAGCATATTTGATCCATGTTTTCAGGATCTCAAAACTGCATTGTAAAGCTATAAAGCTAAAGGTAGAATAGGAACTAGGGGTTCGACTTTGGAGACTTTTTCATATTATGTACTCAAACTTCTCATTTTCATATTGAGTAATACAAGCTTCTTTTGCCATAACTTGTTCAGATTTCATCTTCTTATCTATTATGTACTTGCACCTGGATATTATATTCATGGTTTTATGCTTGTTTATGCCCGATAACTGCCATCTTATCATTGCATTCATAAGTTAAACTTTGCAAGTATTCCTGTGATTATTGTAATTGGCCATTCATATATGCTTTATATGTGATTCTGCTGATATAATAGTTATTTCTCCATACATCCATTTATTTGTAAAATCTCTGAACATTTGTGGTTGAAAGCCTTGTCCATCTAAAAGTGTTCATGCATGTTTTGAGTGAGAAATGATTCAGTCCTCTGACTTGATCCAAACCCACACTTATTATTGAGAAAACAGTTACCAAGCATCTCTGACTTACAGCCTAGGAGAGTTTCCTGGATGTAAATTCTAACCTTGTACAATATCTACTACAAACTGATATTCAGAAAAGAACAGAAAAGATGCAATGGCAAATACAAACATTACACAGAGATTTTTCACCTGGAAACCCAAACCGGGAAAACTAGCATATATTATATTGATACACTTGTGTTACATTGTTTACAATACAATATACATATAGGAGCCAGTGGCATCCAAAACCCTAACCCAATGACCTGGATTAGTCCAAAACCCTAATTCCTTAACCAGAAATAGAAAACCATCGGCAAAAAACCATGTGCCGAAAACCACCTAATATCATGTGGTCCCGGAAATATGTCGGCCCGGCGATAATATGTCGGCTCGAAACCGGCGAAAATATGTCGGCCCAAAAAAAAATTTTTCGGG
>JASDQU010947288.1:0-11223 GCA_032191745.1 Picea mariana
CCTTGAGGGGGGGGGGGGGTTCCCATGAGGGTTTCCTTATTTCGTCACTTTATTTGAGTGTGTCTTTTTTATTTGGGTACCTAACATGGCCTCGTTGTTGGGACCCATTATTTATTTTCACCATAGTGATTGATGTAGCGGGAAAACCCCTCTACAGACTACACCAAGGTTCTAAAGTGCAGGCAGAGCTAACTGTCTAAAGTATCCTTCTTTTTAACAATTATCCCACCATTACCCGACAATCATACATCAAATACAAAGTATAGGGATCCAATAGGCATACCTTAAACTCCGTGTCTAGTGTCGATCCCTTTGCGCTTGACTGTTTCCCAACTACAAGTCTCCTCCCAAGGCTGACCTGCATTCACCAAAGACAAACAAGAAACTACAAGAATGCATTCTATATATGGATTAGTGGGTTAGACATCATAACCAAGACATGTAAACAAAATCAAGAAGATTGAAGACATCATTTGGCGGGATGGAAAAAGTACTTCTTTATATTAATCTCACAAAATTCCTTTACAACATGAAACCGACACTGCTCCTCGAAATCAGTCCTGGGCTCCTCTTCATCATGCACCAACTGCTTCCACGTATTCTTCTCCTCTTCAATTCTCTCTAAGGAAATGGCAAGGGTTTGCAAAGGAGGAAGAAGGAATTCTGGCTCAAACTCACAATGTGGTTGCAAAATATTGGGGCAAAGGGGGAATATTGAAATGGGCAGAGTTTCTATGCTCTCATGCTTCCCCTTGGAATGGGGCCCCAACACCTTATTTTATAGTCCAAAATAGATAGTAATGTTTGGGGTGACTGGATATGGACGGTCAACTAATTAAGTAACAGCCCGGAAACCCGTATCCATTTTCAATTTTCATTTTTCATGATTTTTAATGAGTGTATGCGAGTTGTAGTGGTGAAGCAAGCGTGTGTACACAACAAGTAGTGGTGTAGGGCGTGTAAACCTTCAAAAAAATGGTTTTTAGAAGAGATGTTCAGTGATGGATTGGAAAAGATAGCAAGTAAGATGGCCCAATGCTAGGTATGAATGTATGTTGCAAATTAGGGTTATAACAGATGCCCCCTAATGTGTGAGGTCAGAAGAGCATCTAATGGCCGAAATAAATTACAAATATTCACCAATGTACAAAGTGAGTGAGCCTAAGGACTAGAGTTCAGGAGGTGCCATCTGTAAAATAACAATTTGTCTCACTAAGGCGGGCATACCCATGCTTGGGATGAAATAAAATCATGGATGCCAATCAAATACACTACAGATCCATGTCATATAACTATGTAAAGTGTAGCCACGAGTAGTACACAACAGATCTACATCTCAAAATCAAAAGATATGCATGTATAGTATCCATATTCAATAAACCAATGGCGCCTGATGGCTGGAGATGAGGTCTTTAGAGCTCGAGCAACAACTTCAAAATCTTCAAAACTCGGGTAGGAATGAAATGTTAGTGTACAACTTCACTATCTAGAGGTCTTTGACGGCTTGTCGAGAACAGACAAGAGGATCTTAGTGATCAGGTGGAGAACTTCTTTAATTTTGAGCAAGGACTTGATTGGTCTTTTGGGGTGGTCAGGCATGAGGACAAGAGATAAACTGCAGAAGGGCCGACTCAAGTTTTAGTAAAACTTCCCTTGGACGAAAGCACGACAAAAGATGAGACTCAAGAAACATGGCATTAACATAAGTTCACGATGTAGGAGGCAATGCGAACTCTCCATATGTTTGGAAGGGTAACCAAACGGAGGAGGACACAACTCTATGAACAACTTCGTAAGGTCCTATTGAATCCTAGGGCTTGAAGAAAAAATGAAAGGATGTGCTTTGTCCAAGGGCGACTCATTGTGTTGTCAACAAAAAGAAAATACTTTTCCCTTCCTCTTTTTGGGGTATATTTGATTTTTTTGTCTTTTTCAATAATTTTGGAAAGCTTGAAAAAGAATAAAAGAATTTTACATTACAAAGGAGGAACGAGTGTCACAGGCCTACTAGTTCCAAGCACAAGGAACACACTGATGTTCAAAGCAAGGGGACATATGTAGGAGAAGGACACTTGGGAAAAATCCTCCATGGGTCAAGGTGTTAAGACATAGAGGAAAAGTGCTACAAGGCTTGTGTATAAGGCATGCTTTAGATGGTTCAATTGAGAGCAACATGGAGCCGACATTAGGCCAAAGATGCAGGAATGAAAATGAGATTAATAAAACACAATGATAACGTCCTTTGATGTAATTTTAACAAGCCCAAAGAAGGTAAGCTCGACAGTTTTTTCATTTTTAGAGAGTCTGAAAAAGCGTAAAAGGAGACTCCACTGAGGTACCTTTTTTGAAGGTAGTCTAGTCAATTCGAAAAAGGGGTAAACTAGCACCGAAAAGACATCTATTCAAAACCATTTTAATGAGTGTGACAAAGGCAAAATCACTCAACAATTTTTTCATATTTAAGGAGTCTGAAAAAGGCTTAACTATGGACTCTGTAAGGGATGTTCTTCTTGACCTATTTAATGAGTGTGAAGAAACAAGGTCACTCGGCCATCTTTTCAATTTTAGGGAGTCTGAAAAGAGATTAACTATGGACTTCGTGGGGATTCCTTTTTCATAAATTTAGTCCCTCAGGCCCAAAAAAGGGTTAAACTTATACCTGAGAATACTCTTCTAGAGAACCAAGGCTCCTAGATTATACCTTTGTTCGTTCATTTGACCATCTGGACCAAAAAAGGGGTAAACTACTGCCGGACATACGTGCGTTCGAATTTTAGTTTGGCAAGAATGAAGGGAAATAAGATCACTCGACAATATTTTCATGTTTAGAGAGTCTAAAAAGGGCTTAAAAGAAGACCCGAGGAGGCTACGACTCATGTATGAGAATGGTTTAGATAGAGCCCACTTCTAGACTCAGACCAAGAGTCTCTACGATGGTCAACTTGGAAAGTCTCCCAAAAGGGAAGAAAACACAAACCATGGTGTAAGTCCTCCCATGGTATAGAAACCGTAGTCATGGATTCAAGGATATCCTTATCTGAAGGAAATTCAAAATCCAATAAATCATGCAAATGAGGGTCGACAGTCCCAAAGGGTGAAGTAAACTGACCATATTCCATATGATGATGGAGGCTCTGGCCAGGACTGCCAGAGTCTATCAACGAAGAATCACAAGAACTAGGGCTTGAGGATCTACAAACAACAATGTCTGACTCAGAAGGAGACTCAAGATCACTTGGACCAAGAGGGGGAAGCAAGGGATCCCATGCCCACATTGGATAAAACAATGGATCAATTGTTGAGATGAAGTCTTGAGAAGGCAAACATGATTGCACATGTTCCTGCTCAGAAGCAATTGAACATCGAGGATAAGATGCCACATAATTAATCCATGGCAGGGTAGAGTCTACACGAACACTAGGAACATATAAAGGGGAAGCTTGAACTAACGTCGAATTAGGATGGTGATTATAAGATGCCAGCTAGTCGATAGTGACAATGCTTCCATTGTGAAGGAAATGCATAACCTGGAAGAGCATAGACACCACAATGTTCATAGCATATACATAATCATGCTCGAGAAACATATTGAAATCCAACGGGCCTTGCACCACTATAAGATCAACAAGGACAACTTCCCACCTAACGAGATAAGTAACTGAGGAAGAACCCCCAAATATTCACTAGGACATTTGTCAAAATCCAATAGCTCATGCCAAGCAGACACAAGCTCGGGAGATCCCAAGACTTTCCAAACCGAGGAGGATAAAATACTTGTAGAGGCTCCTTCATCCACACTACATTGATAAATATTTGTTGAATTAACTTCAATCCTTATTTGAAAAGGTGTAGAAGAAGGAAGACGAGGCTCAACAAGATCATTCCAATCAAAGGAAACCATCCTAGGGCTTGGAGGGGGTGTGCTCGAAACGAGCAGAATGCCCCCTTGTTCTGAAAGTACTGAACTGGAAATGCTAAAAACATAGTCGGTAGACACATCCATCTAGGTGGGTGCTTGCCCCCAGCATGACTTGCAAAGGGTGGGTGCTTGCCCCCAACATGAATTGCAAAGGGTGGGTGCTTTCCCCCAGCATGACTTGCAGGGGCTGGGTGCTGGTCTTCAACATGACTTGCAGAGGTTGGTGATTTCTTCTTCCTATTATTCCTCTTTCTATTTCATTTAGACTTTCAGTTACTAGTAAATGTACTTTCACCAGAGTCGGGAGAAGGAGGAGGAGAAGACTTTGATGACAAAGGAACATCAACATTGTGCCCATGACACAAAGTGGTTAACTAGGAAGCGTCAAGAGAATTTGGGACATTTGGAATGGTACCCAACCAAACTGGTAATCCCACATTCAACCTAGGAATGTACAAAGTGGCCATCAAAGGGACACCAACATTTCTGAAGAAAGGAAAAGAACAAGAATCCCCTTGCGAAGGGGTTCCTTGGTTGGTATCATCGAGAACTTTAGCCATGAAGATATTATGCATAGATTCTCCCCTTGCGGGATCATTCAAATCCTTCAAAGTCTCACACACTGACTCTGAAGAACCAGTGTTATCAAAACAATGCCTATAAAGAGGCATCTCCATGTTTCTAAGAAGAAGACTGAAAATTCCTCATGACTAGCAGAGTGGGAGGTCTACCACCCTAGGTCAGAGACCCAAAAAAATGACTGACTAAATCACTATGGAAAACTAGGGAGCACAGAGCACACGCTGAAAATTCCTAAAGGAAAATCAAGAAAACGACTAACTAGTTGGAAGAACAGTTACACCAACCAACACTAGAGCAACTTACCAGTGCAAGTGAAACTCGAATACAGAAGCACCCTCTGGGTATACTCTGCAAAGTTTGGTCTGATGTCTATCTTAGGTACCACGGTATACCCCCGCAGTCACCTATGTAAGTCCCTGATGTATAGGAAAATAGGTTTCCAGCTCATGAATAACTACCAAGTGGGTACAGTCAACCGTCAGGTGGACTGCAATGAGAAGGGTATCAAGCTTGAAACCTATCAAGGGTATCAAAATAAAGTGTTTTGGAAGACGACTGAGGACCTTGAATGGATTCGACACCCATGAAGCTTCATGGAAAATGTGATCAATGTAATCCAAAGACAAGTCCTCTATATGTGTTCCTCTACTACGATTGGTCCAGCTTTGGAGGGGTTATATCCACTACCTTTCTGCACATGACCTCATGTTTAGCCCTTGTTTTAGAGGTGGGTCCCAGATAATTTCCACGTTACTGGACTTCTCCACTCCCTAAATTAGACTCCAATGTTTGAATTAATGGCCTTGAAGATTTTCCTCTCCAACCTAATTCAAGTCCCTAACCCTAAACTAGTTGTTTGACCCTACAAACATAAAAAATCTAGTTATTTTTAATTAGCATTCTTTTTAAGGCTTGATTTACTCAAAAGGTGTGGTAGTGCAATTGATGTTGTTAAGACTCTTGCAGAAAAAAGAAAAGATAAGAACACTAGCAAATAATGATTATCTTTCTTATTTTCTTTTGAAATTCTTTTAAAATGAGAAGAAAACACAACACTATGCTAATTTTTTATTTTTTTTCAAATAACAATGCAAAGAAAATATCAAGAAAGAAAGAGACCTAAAAAGCTAAGTTTTTTTTTTCTATTTTCTTCCAATCAAAGAAGGAATAACAAAATATTCTAAAAGAAACTGATGAATACACAATTCATGGCCCCCCGTCATGACAGAGACCAAGCTAAAAATAAGTTTAAAAATGAAACTCATTTTTCTTAAATTTTCAAGCTAAAAATAAGTTTAAAAAGCTAGGAAACACAAGAAATCTTTTTTTTTAAAGACAAGAAAAATGACGTCGAACCTAGGCTTAAATACTGTAACTACAGAGATCAATACTAAATCAAGAAACCCCTGAGAATTCAGACTTCAATCAAGGATGAGGATGACTGCCTCTTCTTGGAAAAATATTTTCCTGACACAGGCATGCAACTGACACTTTAGGAGCCTGCATATGTACGTAGGTTGTCCAAAGGTAGGCTGCATATGTACGCGTGTAGACCCACTACATGCCACGTACACCTCTGTAACTTCATAAAAAAAGAAAACATCAATCAAGCTGACAAGGTAGGGAGTATTGGTATGGAAGACCAGAATCCCTTAAAGACTCAGACACTTATAGAAACTCAAAAAGGCAGTTAAACCAATTAAAGCACCCAAAAATATCCCCTAAAAACCCTAGAGGCTTCCCCAGTATGGTCACCAATTCTGATGTAGCAGGAAAACCCCTCTATAGACTACACCAAGGTTCTAAAGTGCAGGCATATCTAACCGTCTAAAGTCTCCTACTTTTTAACAATTATCCCGTCATTACCCCACAATCATACATAAAAGACAAAACATAGGGATCTGGTAGGCATACCTTAAACTTCACATCCAGTGTAGATCGCTTTGCGCTTGATTGTTTCCCGACTGCAAGTCTCCTCCCAAGGCTAACCTGCATTCACCAAAAGACAAACAAGAAACTACAAGCATGCATTCTATATATGGATTAGTGGGTTAGACATCATAACCAAGACATGTAAACAAAATCACAAAGATTGAAGACATCATTTGGCGGGACGGAAAAAGTAATTATTTATATTAATCTCACAAAAGTCGTTTACAACATGAGACCAAAATTGCTCCTCGAACTCGGTCCTGGGATCCTCTTCACCATGTACCAACTGATTCCACATATTCTTCTCCTCTTCAGTTCTCTCTAAGGAAATGGCAAGGGTTTGCAAAGGAGGAAGAAGGAATTCTGGCTCAAACTCACAATGTGGTTGCAAAATATTAGGGCAAAGGGGGAGTATTGAAATGGTCAGAGTTTTTATGCTCTCGTGCTTCCCCTTGCAATGGGGCCCCAACACCTTATTTTATATGCCAAAAGGGATAGTAACGGTTGGGGTGACTGGTTATGGGCACTCAACTGATTAAGTAATGGCCCGGAAACCCAAATCCCTTTTCAATTTTCAATTTTTGTGATTTTTAGTGAGTGTACGTGAGCTATAGTGGTGCAGCAAGCGTGTGTACGTGGGATATAGTGGTGTAGGGCATGTACACCTTCAAAAAAATGGTTTTTAGAAGCGTTTTTCAGTGATGGCTTGGAAAAGATAGCAAGTAAGATGGCCTGATGCCAGGTATGTAGCTTTGGTGCAAATTAGGGTTATAACAGTGATGTTGAGGGGGGTGTTGGAGTTACTTCACACACACCTAGTATTTACTTTTCCTAAGGTTTTTCCTTTTTTATTATTCATAATTAGTCATTATCTAGTCTCCTATATTTTAGGGGAGAATATTCCAACTAGTGAATATTCTCTCTCAGTTGACACTTCAGTTTGACTAGTTGAGTTGAGTTTAGATGCTGCATTGGTTTTGTCACCATGCAACATTGGGATCATCACCAGCTAATGCGCACTTTCCTTGGGATATTCACCAGATTGGTGCATTACCCTTGATTTCCTAAGTTAACTCCTCACTACTCTCTATTCATCAGTTAACTGAAGACTAGTTGACTAGTTAACTCAGTTAGGTGGCAGTTCACTCCCGTAACTGCCTGAGAGACTAGACTAGGTGCAAGTTCACTCTCGTAACTTTTGGTGTATGTCCGAATCACTCTAGACCACTACTATGGTGCATTGTTTCTCCTCCAGTGAACACTCATTGAGTTATAAAGAGTATATAATGTGTAAATTATTCATTATTCACAATGATTAATGAGAATTCTTTCATTCTTTTATCTCCTTCTTCTTCTTTCTCAATTTTTCTCTGAAAATGTGTGTATTATTGTTTATCTAGATCTATTTTGTGCAGTTTCAACACATTTACATATGGTATTGGTCAAATCTAGGGTTTCACTTTTCGAAGAATCTAGCCACTGAAAAATTTCACTCAAGCTGCCAGAAGATACGCTAGGGCAGGGCACACTTCTCAAGGTGATTTTTGGTGAAAATTTTCTCTTCAATAAAAATCCCTAATTTTCTTGTACGACAACAGTGACATCTAGATTCCTAGTGAAAGATTATCTATTTAGTCAAGCTTTGATACCATGTCAAGTTTTTATTGTTGTTATTAGGTTATTTCCAAATTACATTAACATTCAATGCATTTCCAAAACAATAGTATAAAGAGGATCAATGAAAGAAACACAATCACAAGGTATGCAACATTTTATCCTGGGAAACCCTCATGGGGGAGAAAACCCATCAAAAACTTCCTCAATAATAGATTGCCAATACAATGCCTAGACTGAGACCAAAACACCAAAGATACATGAAGATTGAGCATGTGCCTCTCTTATGCTTCCTCCTGCAACTGCAACTTCCTTCAATATATGTGCACTATATGAGTGAGTGAGTGTGTGTAAATGAGACACCAATCTCACATATAAATACAAGTGTGAGAAGGTGCTAGGTTTGTGTCTCTTCACTTGGTTGAGATGACTTCTCCTAGAAGTGACTAAAACCACTTTATAATTACTAGGGGTCGAATTTACAAATACCACTATAAAAATACAGTTTGACCAATCCTCAAAAGTGGATTTAATCTTATACAAGACCTGACTTAATCAATCCACAAAAGGGGATTTTATCTATAAAATAATAACTCAAATATAATTAGAATATTCTTATAAGTTACAATATTTCAACACATTCAACTCAAGAATCAATTGGTGATCTTGTCGGTGATCCTTTAGATAATAGTTGAACATGTTCATGATTATAGCAAGCCTCTTCTCTTTTGGCTCAAGTTTTAGAGACTTGTGATCTAGAGACATTTGCAAAAGATTAAGGTCATCCAAATTGGGATAAAAAAATAGTTAAAGAGTATTGTTGTTTAATGGAAAAGGATACTTGGGATCTTGTACCTCTTTCTAAAAGAACAAAATTTATTAGATGTAAATGGGTGTATAGAACTAAGTATGCATCATATGGAAGTGTTGAAAGACACAAGTCCCATTTAGTTGCAAAAGGGTTCTCTCAAGTTGAAGGCATTGACTATAATGAAACCTTTTCCCTCATAGCCAAAATGGACATCTTTCTTCGTGACACTGGATTTTCTAGATGTCATTATGATCATAATGTATATACCAAGAAAGTAGGAAGCCATATCATAATCTTTGTTCTTTATGTTGACGATATTATCCTCACTAGTAATGACCTTAAACTTTTAAACCATGTTTCCTGGTATATGCAAACACCCCATGAAATCCATTGGAAAGAAGCTAAAAGGATACCTCAGTATGTATAGGGTACAATTAAGCTTGGTATATAGTATAAATCAAGGGGGAACTCCTTTATTGATTGGTTTCACTGACTCGGATTGGGCCAACAACCTCGAATATAGAAATTCTATTGCTAGTTATGTTTTCATCCTTGGTTCAAGACTTGTAACTTGGGCCTGTAATAAACAACATGATATTGATATTTCTTCAATAGAAGTAGAGTACCAAGCACCGATTAATGCAAGTAATGAATCCTTGTGGCTTCGATGGATCTTTTTAGAGTTTGTCTTCCAACACTAGCATCCAACCACCCTTTGGTGTGATAATTAGAGTGTCATCAAGCTCGCCAAAGATCAAATTCAACACCCACATAACAAAAACATCGAGCTACGCATGCACTTCATCAAAAATCTCATTCATGATCAAGTTATTGAAGTGTTATTTTTCCCTACAGAAGATCAAGTTTCAGACATTTTGACAAAGACTTATATAGAATCGAAGTTTTCCAAACTTTGATCTATGTTAGGAGTTTGGGAAATTGTCATTAAGGATGGATAACCTCTAATGCCTCCTTTCTTCTCCTATTGTGTTTCCTTTGTAAATCCTTCAACCCTATCCCAAGTTGTTCTTAAGGGAGGATGTTAGGAAATTTAGATACTTAGGATTTAGTTAAGATCAACTTGGTCTAATGTGTTGTTAGGTAAAAGTAATTTTCTTTAGTATGCATTTGTAGTTAGATGATCCGACGGTCACGATATGTTCCTGTCATAGAGTGATCAGATGACTCATATTCTCCTCGATCATAATGACTACATTGATCTGTGAGTTAACACTCAATTGGTCCATGATCTCTATTTAAAGAGCATGGAGGGTCATTTGACTATTTCTACATTAAAAGCAACAATTTCATCAATCCAAAATTGTTATTTCAATAAAGATTGCATAACTAGATTTTAATGAAAACAAACTCCAGAAAACAAATTCATAGAATGTTTAACCTTTTTCATTTTATATTTAATTGGGTGTTTATACACATGCTCCAATTTATAATGAAATGATGGTGTTTATACACATGCTCCAATTTATAATGAAATGATATCTCTCCTTTTAATTATATAATAGCTATTTATTTAAAATATACAATAATAAAAACTTAATAATAACACATGCGAAGAAAAAAAAAACATAAAACAAAAATATATTTGTAAAATAAATCACATTAAATAAATATTATTTATAATCTACAATTATATAAATATAATCAAATTTCATTAATAATAATAAAATAAAATAATTAAAAATAATATATTTATAAGTAATTTTATTAACTATTAATAAGTAATCCACCCAAAAACCCTCTCACAATTAAATATTATTTATAATCTTATTGATAATAATAAATAAAATAATTAAAAATAATAAGTGTCCAAAACACTAGGTGATGTCCAGGGTCATAGAGGTGATGCCATGGGCCTTCCAAGGCCTACATCATACTGAGAAGGGAGAGACCCCCTAGGTCTAGGCATGTTGGGTTGTCTTTGTTGGAACACCCTCCTCTCTCTCTAGTGTAAACCTTTGATTTGTCTATGCCCCTGGTTGGGGTCTCGACATCCATCTAGTGGGATTTTAGCCCTATGGAAGTCTGAACTAATCATCTCCCCATGTGTACATGTCCGTCGGGTGTGTCCCTACAACAACAAGAAGTATGCCCTCCATGGGCTCATAAGTCACATGGATCATTTCAATGTCAATCACATCTAATAATCAAGTTATTTAAACATGCATAAAACCCCCCTTTTCCCAGACAAGTGCTCAAAGACGTTATGTTATTCTACAAGCCAGGTTTGGAGGGGACGTTAGGACATCCTATTGGGATAATTCTCATTGGACATGGGATGTTTCTAGATGAAGACAAATCCAGGCCATGTAAGTGGATGAGTTGGTAAGGGATGTCTGGGAAATGG
>JASDQU010947288.1:11268-21957 GCA_032191745.1 Picea mariana
GAATAGGGTGAGTTGCACCTTGTCATGGATGCAAATGTTTCCAATCCCATTCAATGCCATTTATCTTTTTTATCTTATTGATTTTTCTTTCAAGAGACTAGTTAGGGGACACTGCCCTAGCGTGGTGACCAATGGTAACAATGTTAACAACAAGCATTTTACGGAGATGAGAAGGTTGGCTCATGATGAGACCTCCTTTCTCTTGGCTAGGCAACCAAGAGCCACTACCCTGGCGTGGTGACCAATTGAATGGTAGTGTCATACCGCTACGTGCCCATGGACCTAATAGGTTGGCTCGTGATGAGACCCCCTATCCTCCAACTAGGTCTTGATTTTATTATTGAATGGGTCCCTCTGTTTCTTGTTGAGAAGCCTTTTATTGCTTTATCGGGGATCCTTGGGTGAAGCATCTAAAGGATTTGTTCTCTTGGATTTTATCTTTTGTCGGCTACTTTTACCCTCTGGGCCTTTATCCCCTTCTTTCCATAAGGTAAGGTACAACTATTTGCTAGCTTGGCAAACCCAATGCCTGAACCAATGTATGGGATGGATGAGGGGGAAAAAGATTAAAAGTGGTAAGTATGGTGGGAACGAATGATGAACTTTCATGAACCCACCCAGTGGCAACTCAAACTCTATGGGAACCGACTTACTAGGGAATCTTGTCATTCCCCCCAGACGTGGACAAGTGGAAAGGCATAAGGTCCAAGCACACGTTAGAAGTAAAAATAATTAAATGCACATATTCAAATGTTCTAAATGGGATGGATGATGTTGTTGTTGACAAGGTGGAGGCACTGAAGAAGAAGAAGGATGGACCCTCCAGGGCCAGGCTCAAGTCAATATGGCTCTCAGTACTCCATATCTAGAACTTGTGGGCCTCGAGATATAATCTCCCTAGTTATCCCCAAACTAAGGGATAACAGGGCATTTATATACATGCTCCAATTTATAGTGAAATTATATCTCTCATTTCAATTATATAATAGCTATTTATTTAAAATATACAATAATAACATATGCAAATATAAGAGAAGAAAAAAAATACACAAATCAATAATATATTTATAAAATAAATCACATTAAATGAATATTATTTATAATCTACAATTATATAAATATAATCAAATTTCATTAATAATAATAAAATAATATATTTATAATTAATTTTATTAATTATTAATAAGTAATCCACCTAAAAACCCTCTCACAATTAAATATTATTTATAATCTTATTAAAAATAATAAATAAAATAATTAGAGTTATAAAATAAGGTATTTATAACTAATTTTACCCCAAACATGTTTCACATAAAACAAATGAAACTAAGGGGTTTAGTTTCTAAACTAATTTAATTATTTTTTATAATTTAAATCTATATAGAACATTTGTAAAATATCTTAAATAATAAAGATATTCTTTTAAATGGCCAATAAAAATGAATCGGTCAATTTTAATGGTATGAGTGTGTTGTATTCGAAATGGGATAAGTGGTAAATAAAGGTGTATTACTTTGTTGTTTTTATGGTATGAGTATTTTTTCTTCTAAATGGAATAAGGGATTTTTATCCCATTTGAAACAAAGGGACCTTTGGAATAAGGGACTTTTATTCCAAATGGTATAAAGGTATATATATTATTTTTCTTAAGTGGTAAATAAAGGTGAATTAGTTTGTTGTTTTTATGATATGTGTATTTTTAATTTTAAATGGAATAAGGGACCAAATCACTAAAAGTGAATTAGTCTAATTTTATGGTATGACTATCCAAATAAGTAACATATTTTCATTTTTATTGATTAAAATTTTTTTGTTAGAAATTTTATTCATTCAACTTTTACTTTCACTTGTATGTATTTGTTCATTAAACTTTTACTTAAAAAAAATTGAAGTACCTTGAAAAAAACCACCTTTCAAAAAATTAAAATAAGATGTTGAAATACCACCCAAATGGACCCTAATGATTAAAAAAAATGTGGTTCCTCTACAACAACAACGCTATATCAATCCGTTTTAGGAAGATATAAATTAAGGCTGATATCTACTGTTATGTTCTCATAATATAAATCGTGGACGAACGCAATCTGTAGAGAAGGCTGGATCTGAGAAAGAGCGGACTGAGCCGCATATCTGTGGAAACCCTCGGAAAAAGTGGCTACAGTGTAAGCAGTAAGGAAATTATTTCCTATATTTTGCGCGAGCAGTGTCAACAGTAAGGAAGCCTGCGGTGATTGATTCTTAGAACTCAGGAGTGAATATTATTTGAACTCTGCGGGTTAAATTCTGCGTTGATTGTTATTAGAAGTCTGCGGTGATTGATGACTAGAACTCTTCTGTGATTATATTATAACGGTGATTTACATTTAAACTCTGCGCGAGMAGTGTCAACAGTAAGGAAATATTTCTGCAATGGAAGCAGAACTCTGGCAGAGGCTSCCMGAGGAGTTGTTGTGTATGGTTTTAGCRAGGCTGCCYACGAGGGTTCTTGGTAAAATGAGGACTGTCTGTAAACAGTGGAATTATCTGCTGTCTTCCCGTGATGCCCTCCAACGATTTATTCCTAATTGGTCGTTGCATTCCACTCCTGGGTTTCTGATTAAGTTCCGATGGGATTGGAATGATGATGTGGAATATTGGGCTATAGAAGGACGTGGTCGAGGTTTAGACATTTACAAAGTTCCTTTGCTCAATCACAACGTTGTGGATACTTACAAGGGCATCTTCTGTTGTTATAGAAAAGGGGATTCGTTGGATCTTTCCATAGGCATTCCTGGTACCACGAATTGGAGACATCTTCCTCTTCCTCCTGCACCTATCTGCGCTTTCAGTGGAATGGCTTTCGACTCTTCCACAAGGCGTTGCACTCTCCTGCTCGGCTACCTCTATTATACCGAGAGGAGGGGACAAAAAGGTCTAAGAATTGAGATGTGTATTTATGATTCAGAATCCAACGCGTGGACTGTAGTTTCCATGATGGTCCCCAACCATTTTCGGCCATGTGAAAAGGGTATTTATTCTAAAGGAAAGTTTTACTGGCAGGCTTTCAGTAACAATCCCTGCAATTTCATCTTAGCCTTCAATATTGCTGACGGACTTTGGACAGAAATCCCACTCCCAGAGGGACTCACGACTAATATTTTTAAAAATAATTTACGTGAATACGATGGGCAAGTGGTGCTAGTGGAGCAGGAGGAAGCTGATTGTGTTCGCATGTGGAAGTTGAATGAAGCAGAAAAATTTGAAATATGGTGTGAGCTACGCGCCAGCCGTTTGACCAAAGGCCTCTTTCAGTCATTTCCCTATGTGACGGTGAACAGCAGTGGGTTGATAATGATAATTGATACGAAAGTAAATGTGTACATATTTAACTCCAAGGGGAAATTGATAGTCCGGAAAATGAGATTACCAGGGCTTCGCAGGTCTCAGGAACCAGTTCGAGTATCTGGATTAGGTTTGGAATCTAACAATCTGTGGTGGCCTTAGTCATTATTGATAAAATCATCCGTCATCTAGGTTGTTCATTCTCATTTATGATAATGGTATTTGAGATTTGATGATAATTGAAGCTGCTCTTTAATGAATATATATTTTTTTTTCATGGTTGTTGAACGAAAACAATTATATCTCCTAATTCCTAAGGATTTAGAGGGAATGTTATATACTGGTGGAAATGTATCAAAATAATATTTCCAACCATATAACCTATACTCTCATTTGAGACAAACATTTCTTTAAAGATAGGGTATCCAAAGTGAACAATAAAAATATGAAAACAATATTTCCAACAATCTGCATGGGCTCAGAAAGAGGGGTTGCAACGTCAACCGTAAGAAAAATATTTCTTCTATTTTGCACACGAGCGGTTTGGTAAAATGCTACTTTCCATTATTTCCTGTAGTAACAGTGAACAACAGTAGGTTGATAATGGTAATTAATTGGAAAATGGATATGTCTATATAGAACTCCAAGGGGGAATTGATCGTCGGAAAAATGATATTACCAGGGCTTCGCACATCTCAAAAACTAGATCAAATATTTGTATCAGCCTTCGAATCTATGAAAATTTAGGTTGTTAATTCTTATTTGTGATAATTGTAGTGTAGATTTTAAGATATATGAAAATTTAGGTTGTTAATTCTTATTTGTGATAATTGTACTGTAGATTTTAAGGATTCAGATTTATTCAGATTGTAGTGTATTTAATTATTTAATTATAGAGATTGTTATTGGAAAACCCTAGCAGTCTCTTGAATTGGATTTATCTTTTGAACTTCCATAGTGCTGTAAGGGGTCTATCTTCAACAGATTCATTGAGATTTCTCATTAATTAAAATTGTTGTAAGGGGTCTATCTTCAGCATATTCATTGAGCTTTCTCATTAATTAAAATTTATGTAGTGAGCATGCAATTTGATCTATCTTTTGTAGATTTATCAATATTTTATGCAAAACTTTGCTCCTTTCTATCTAGTCTACTGGCTTTTTAATCTAAAATAAATATGTTTTTAGAAATATTCAATTCCATTAAAACAAAAACAAAAGAGTAAATCCATATTTTATATCCAAAGATCACCATTGTCTTCATAAATTTCTAATCTGAACTTTCAACTAATTACTAGAAATATATACAATAAAATTGATATTGACATTAACACACTTAAAAATCAAATTAACTTTGCTCCTTCAAAAATACAAAATTTTCATGGAAAATTACTTGTTTTATATTGTGATAGACTGCACACCATTTCTGAATTATACACTCATATCCAACACACAAGTTCTACACGGGAAATGACAAACTGTAGGGCATGCAGTGCACACCCATAATCAGTGCACACAACTTTTACACAACACATTAATATCTAGTGTGCACTATTTTTTTGCGCCAAAATTTTATATTGTGCACTAATATCTAGTGCACACAACTTATGTACCATGTGCCATTAAAATTATATGCATAATTTCTGGACATGAAATCATCAATTTGAGAGTTCATGAACTTAGAGATGCAAGAAAATTATATGCAGGATTAGAGCCTATCCTATCATATTTAAAAAACATTCACAATTTAAATATAGGAGATATGTGCTAACTAGGGTGTCAACACATAGCCCCTTCACTATAGGCTACAATATTTTACAATGAATTAACAAAGCGTTCAACCTTGAAAAGTTGCAATGTGTATCCCTGCCTTTTAGTAAGTGATCTCACTTCTTCCAAACAACCAATGTAAATGAAAGAGAGAAAGAAAATCTATGAGATGATCACTAACATGTCTTTCTGCGTTGGGACAATAGTAGAAAGAATTCTCCAAAGAAACTAATCCCAATCTTTCACCTACTCTAATGTTCATGCATTCAAGGGTTTTGAAACAAGAATTTCACTCATGAACTATTGCCTCCAATGGAAGATCTAACCTATGCAATGATCCACACAACATAAATCGAAAACAAGATCAATGAAGATGAATGTAATCCAATGAAGAAATGAAGCACACCACTTCATCCATCATTGGATATTTATTTTTCTATATCCACCATGGTTGTAAATTAAGTTGTGTTCAAATTGAGCTTTTTTACAACAGTGTTATGTTTGGTATATAGAGAATCCAATGAATGAATATTAAAGAGAGAAATTAAATTAAATGCAAAGATGAAACACACCACACTTTCATAAAGGAAAATACTATTGAAATATTGTAGCTGCAAAGAGTATTCTAATTATTATTGATGTATTATTCATTAGATCAATCCCCTTTTGTGGATTGATCATGCTGGGTATTGTAAATGACCAAATCCCCTTTTGCGGATTGGTCAAACCCTAATTTGCAAGGGCTAAATGAAAAGTCGGCCCCATAATATATTAAAGTGGTTATAACCACCCAAAATATATTAAAGTGGTTATAACCACCCACATTGAGAAGTCGGCCTTGCTAGTGAAAAGACACCTCAGTTCAACACCTGCCAGATTGTATAAATAAGAGAGGCCAGTGCCTCATTTGTTCACTCACTCACTTGTTCATCAGGGTGCAAGTTTGGAGTTGCGGTTGGAGAAGGAAGAAGAGAGAGAGAGGCGCATTCTTGGGAGAGGACTTTCTGTATTTGTTTGAGTTATCTCTTTGCATTGTATTGGCTATCTATATTAAGGAAGTTTTTGCTGGGTTTTCTCCCCCATGAGGGTTTCCCAAGATAAATGTTGTGTCTGTTGTGATTGTGTATTTCTCAGTGATCCTATCTATGCTATGGTTATCTAGTGAATTGAAAAGAAACCTAATAATAGCTTAAACCTTAACATGGTATCAGAGCTAAGATGAAAAGAGCATCTTTCACAAGAAGAAGAAAAATGTCACTGTTGTCGTACATGAAAATTAGGGATTTTTATTGAAGATGATTTTCAGCCTCAAAACCATCTAGAAAAGTGCGCCCTAACCAAAGGAATTCTTTGGCACCTTCAACACACCTTTTCAGTGGGTATATCTCCCGAAAAGTGAAACCTTAGTTTTCACAAAGTACCAAAAGTACTAGAAAACCAGAAGTACCAGAGTACCTGAAGTACCAGAAAACCAAAAGTACTAGAAAACCAGAAGCACCAGTCAAGAAATCCACCTGTCAAATTTGAGGGGGTAAAATTTAGATTTTTTAAAATCTGACCGGACTAGCTTACTCGCATCAACTCAGTGCATCTATCCCCTGGATCAGAATTTCAAAATCTGAAGTTTGAAAAATAGGGTTTCCTCATAAAACCCTAAGTTGCAGTTGCAATTGAAGTCTTAGAACCAGTTGCAGTATCAATTGCAGTTGCAGTACTAGTTGAAGTATCAGTCGTAGTACCAATTGCAGTCACCCTTGAAGTTTTTAAGAGTTGGTGATCATTGTTGCTGCTACCAGATGATGCCACTACCTGCAAATTCCATCGGAGGTATGTACTCACACATGTTTAAATTGTTAAGATTTAAAGGGTATTTGCAGGAGAAGGGATCTATTGCCATAGATCCAGAAAGATATCAAGATCCAGTGCATTCTAAGGAATTATGCAACCCAGGTGTGATTATTTGGATATGCATCCATTTGCTATGATATTATTTTGATCAATGTTGCATATTGTAGCTATGATCATCATACTAACCTTTGGTCAAAATTATTAAAGTTGATATCATAGATTTTATTCTCTAACCCAACCTTCTATCAAGATAGCATATTATCTTAGTACAAGAAGACAGATTGAAGAAAGCACTTGTCATCTTGAGTGAAGAAGACTTGGAAGAAAAGAAACACACTCATTCTTGAGGACAAGACTCCAGGTTCCAGGTTTGATTATTTAAATAAGATTCAAAGTTGCACATGACAAGTTGATAACTAGTCTTTGAAAAGTACTATATCTGGTAGCATGTGAGCATATTGAGATAAAGGCTTAATGTAATCATTTGCATGATACAAACTAACATCTCCTCTAGGAGAAATCTCTTGTTTTAGTTCCAGGTTGCCATGGAGGAATATTTGATCACAACACTATAAGAGTGTTGACCTCATTTCATATTGTATTTCTTACTTTTGATCTTTGCTTCAGACATGTCACAAGTGATAGCTCTAAAGGAACTACTATGATGATTATTCGTGTTTTTGTTTTATCTACTATTATCAAAAGAGTATCATTCTTGTTTGTTGGCCTTGTTTCAGGTCACAAGTGATAACCCTAAGGAAGCTATAGTGAAGTTTGTTGAATGCAACATATTATATGTGACATAAAGCAGACTATGTACATGACCATATACACTCATGTACCAAAGAAGATGAAGAAGAAGTTGTCTCTTGAGATTCAGAGTATCTCATATGAAGACTGATTGAAAGGAGCAGAAAGCTCCAAAGATGACCAAACATTAGAATGGGAAACATAGCTCGTTTGAAGCCTGACTCAGTATTTCATACTTAGACTTGGTATTCAACACCAAGTATATCCTGTAAGAGATGATGAAGTCCTTGAAGAATCAGAAGAAATCGAGAGTAAGCCTGATCTCAGAAAGAATCAGATGAAGAGACAAATGTCGTGAGAAGACTAGATCGTAGCTTCAAAAACTTCTAGGAGATATGAAATCTCTTGGGAAAATTCCCTTGTTTCAGTAACAGAGAAGGAAGCGAGTCATAAATACTAGGATATGGATTCCTCCACGAGACTAGAAGAGAAGTCAGTATTGACTTCCAAGATTGATCTATAGAAATCAAGCATGTTAAAGATGTATAAAGCCTGATGTGTGTCTAAAGGATTCTCCCAGCAAGAGGGAGAAGACTATGAAGAGACACTTATTGAAGAAATAGTTCCAGTACTTATGAAGACAACCAGAACAACCATGATTCATATACAATATGAGATGCAGGGGGAGAAATGCCCATATTTAAAATTGAGTGGCAGTTGGTGCAATACATTAGTTGGTTTATGGAGACATGACTACAATGAAATATAAAGTTACCTCCATGAAAGAAGAAGAGATAGCTTTAGTATTAGTTATTGAGCCAATCTTAGTTTCATATGAAACTGTTGTCATGATAGAATAAGAGGAGTTACTCTCATATTTTAGCAACCACAGTGAGAATGAAGTAGTCATTCTCAGCCTCAGAGCAAGTGCAGGTGTAGAGTCCCAGTTCCAAAAGGAACAGTTGCAGAAAGAGGAGAGGACATACTCTCAATCAGTGAGACAAATAGTGTTTTGTCAAAAGAACATAGAGTTAGCACATGATTGTACAGATTGAGTTGCAGCTGGGCAGGTGTACCAAATTGGTACAATTTAATGAGAAACTTTGATTTGAATATTGAAGATAGAAAGATTCATGTCTTTTAGTTGAAGGAAGATCTGTACATGTTGAAGAAATCTCCTAGAGCTTGATATGGAAGAATTGACAGTTTCCTGAAGAGCTTGGGATTTACCAAGAGTAAATCTAATTCTAACCTTTATCTCAAGGTTATGAATGATGAGCCAGTGATGTTACTACTATATGTAGATGATGTATCCTTGATAAGATGAATAAAATATCATCACAGATTACAGAAGAATCTCGCCACGGAGTTTGATGGAAGACCTAAATGCATTATCTCTTAGGTCTTGAAGTTTGGCAGAGCACATAAAATATATTCCTTAACCAAGGGAAGTATGAAGTTAAAAGTGAAAAGGGTTGACATGTTGAAATACAAATCCATGTACACACCCATGGAAACGAAGTTGAAGCTCCTAGTAGATACCTCATCAGAATTGGTCGATGCTACTATGTTCAGTCAGATTACTAGTTCAATGATGTATCTGACAAACACCAAACCAGATATTTGTTTTGCCATGAACACTTTCAGTCAGTTTCTGGTAGAACCCGGGCATGTTCACCTAGTTATTGTAAAACATGTGATGAGGTACCTTAAAGGTACATTATATTATGGTCACAGTTCTGATGGAGATCATAATTTCACACTGATTGAGTACACTGATTCAGATTGGGATGGAAGTGTCTCTGACAGGAAGAGCACTTCAGGATGTTGTTTCAATTTGGGATCAACCATGATCTCATGGAACAATAGGAAGCAATCAAGCATTGCTCTCAGTACAGTGGAAGCAAAATACATTGTTGTATGTTTTGCCAGTTGTGAACCCATATGGCTTCGTAAGTTGTTGACTAGTCTATTTTATCTAGAGATGGAAGCAACCACGATCCTATGTGATAACCAGAGCTACATAAAGATGACAGAGAATCCTGTATTTTATGACAATTCGAAACACATAGAGATCTGATACCATTACATTTGTGACATGGTGCAGAGAGGAGCCATAAAGCTTCAATATGTTAGCACGGATGAACATGTTGTCGATGTGTTGACCAAGCCTCTATCTCGTGTAAAGTTTGAGCACTTTCGAGATAATCTCGGTATAGTCCGAAAGGACCTCCCTCACTAGGGGGAGTAGTGTTGTGTTGATATGCCAGCCTAGTGCCGTGCTTCCAGCTTAATTGTTGTGTCGAGATGCCAACCGAGTGTTGTGCTTCTAGCTTAATTGTTGTGTTGAGATGTCAGCCTAGTGTTGTGCTTCCAGCTTAATTGTTGTGTTGAGATGTTAGCCGAGTGTTGTGATTCCATCTTAATTGCTATCTCGAGATGCCAGCCTAGTGTTGTGCTTCCAACTTAATTGCTGTGATGATGTACCAGCTTAATTGTTGTTATGATGTACCAACTTAATTGTTGTGATGATGTGCCAGCTTAATTGTTGTGATGATGATCCAGCTTAATTGTTGTGATGATGTGCTAACTCAATTGATGTGATGATGTGCCAGCTTAATTGTTGTGATGATGTATTAGCTTAATTGTTGTGATGATGTGCCAGCTTAATTATTGTGAATATGTGCCAGCTTAATTGTTGTGATGCCAGCTTCATGCTAATGATATTTCAGCCTCGTGTTGTGTTGATGTGCCAGCCTCGGGTTGTGATGATGTGTCAGCCTGATGTTGTGATGATGTGCCAACCTCGTGCTGTGATGATGTGCCAGCTGTTAGGACCATATATTGTACCCTTTTTGCCCATATTTTTGCCATGGTTATACTCTCCATCATCTATATTTAGACTTATATTATCATTCCACTTGATCACTCCAAGGTACATAACGTCCTTTCTCATTACTACACGTTTAATTTGTTTTGCATGATATTTTACATTACTTTT
>JASDQU010947288.1:38232-48793 GCA_032191745.1 Picea mariana
ATGTCTCACGATGCTACAATCATCAACACTCCCTCTCATCTAGGGAGGCATTCTCCACTAGGCCAAGTCTCTCACAGAAGTACTCGAACTTTGTCCTGGAAAGAGGTTTGGTGAATATATCTGCAATATTCTCATGTGTAGGAAGGTATTGCACGTGTACTTCTTTCCTCTACACCATGTCTTTGATATAATTATATTTTATCTCAATGTGTTTTGATTTATCGTGTTGTCCCTTGACCAAGTTTTGAATAATACTTGGTCATATTTGACCACTTTTGGGACTGCGACAACTTGCCAAGGAAGGAGTGCAATGCGAAGTGGAAAGTAAGGAAGAAAGACCTATTTTTGGGACCATTTTATGGTTTTAGGTTGATGTAACGGGAAAGGGATGTCGGCCTGTGGGTTTACCCACGCTTAGGCCCATTTTGTAATCTATAAATAGGCAATGTAAATAGAGGAGAATAGTAGTAATTTAGACATCTATGTGATGTATAACTTAAAGCTTAGTGCTAGCAACTGGATCTGTGTGATCAGACGTTTGTGTGATTGTAAGAGCTCTGTGCCTACTGTAAATATTGTAAGTATTGAGTGCACAAGTCAGGGAAGGACTTAGTGCTTGAATCTATTGGGGAAAAGAGGATCTAGCGAGCTGCGCAGGTCTCTTGTCCTAGGTGGGGTAGGATCTTGAAGGCTTTGTGTTGTAACTTGGTTTACAGAATATAATAATAGAATAAGATTTTTTGGACGTAGCCCCAAGGTGGGGGTGAACCATGGTAACAGTGTGTATAATGCTTTGTGCTTTGATCTAATGTGTTTATCTCTTTCTTGGCTAAGTGTTGGATATGATTAAGTAGATCTAGTTATGCTCGGTGCTGATGATATATGAATGAATGTTAGATCTAATATATAAGATGCTTAGTGCTTGATCTATTGAATCTAACCTATATTTTTTTGGCTAAGTACTAAATCATATTTAGTATAAGTATTCACTGCGATGCTCTCTGCTATCTGCGAAGTACCAGACGGGTTAAATATTGATGAAGGATCTATGTTAAGTGCTCTGTAAAATATATAATCACAGATCAATGTCTCAGCTAAGGTTGCAAATATCTGAGTCCTGCAACCACCCCTGCCTCTACCTCAGGTGAGACTTCATCTACTTCGTAGGTGTTGCCGAAAGTGTCGGTAGTTAGGGTTTTGTTGGTGCGCTCTTGAGCATTGAACCATGGGTCTGCCCCTATGCCAACGAATGGTTCCATTGCCAGGACCAGAACTATGATTTTTGGGAACAAAAGAAGAAAATCTTTGTGCGAACTAAGCTCTGTGCATAGATCTGTTGCCCTAGTGCACAGTATTCTACTTGACCTACAAAGCATTGTGCTGAGAAAAATAGGTCATATCTGAAGGGAAAAGGTCAGCTCTACAGAAAAAGAGGTCAGATATGAAGGGAAAAGGTTAGATATGCAAGAAAGAGGTTGATACCAAAGAAAAGAAGTGATATATGAATGCTCTATGCTTTAAGAAAAGTAAAAGTGGAAATTTCTGAAGGAAAAAGGTCATATCTGCAGAAAAGAGGTAAGATTTGTAAGCTCTATGCTCTGATAATGGTAAGAATAGTCAAAAGTTTTTAGATTTGGAAGATTTATGCTCTATAGAAGTAAGATAAGTGAAATTTTTTGTTTCTAAAGCATGGATCTAGGTATGTTCGATAGATTATGTCCTAGCTTCAAAACTAGGGCATTAATAGATGAAAGAAAGTTTGATATTAATAGATCTGATAAGTATAGTGATAGATATGTTATACCTATGCATCGAAGGAATGTCTGGACTAACAAGTGGATGCAAGATCCTAGAAAGAGTTCTTTGCAGGCTAGTCACCATGATCCTGGTGCGCAGTATAGAAGGAGTTGGGGAACATCTAAATGAAAGAGAGGATTAACTCTTTGTTATAGTTGCAGAAGACCGGGACATCTAGCTAAGGAATTCCTTGGGAGAATACCTAGTTGCCTCTGTTGTAAGGCTATGGACCATGAAGTATTGGCCTGCCCTAGAATGATTGCTAGGCTTGAGAAGCTGAATATGGAGAAAGAAAACCCTGAGGGACATCAAGAGACCAAGATTATAGCAGAAACTCAGAAAATATATTGCTACAGATGAAAGATACCTTGAATGACCACCGACCTGTTAGGTTATCAGAGATCTTCAAAGAAAAGGAGAAAATCGAAGCAAGAATAGGGGACTTTGACATTGACTGTACTCTTGATGAAGAAACACAAGTGAACATTATGCCAGAAAATACTTGGGAAGCTATAGGAAAGCCTGCCATGATCCCTTCCCTAGGAGGAACAATTTTCTTCAGAGGAAAGATAGTAAACCTATGTGGAAGGCTTGCCCGGATACCTATGACTATCAATGGAACTTCGACAGAGGAATAATTTGAGATCATTAAATTTGTTGAAGATAGCGCCCCGTTTACCATGCTCATAGGAAAAACTTGGATTGATAGAGAATAAGCTAGACGAAAAGAGGAAGAAAAAATTTTGGAACAGAAGAAGCAAGAGTTAAAAGACTTTATGACCATAAAGATCGCGCACTTGATTGAAGAACAGAAGAGCAGATCGCAGATATTTAATATTAGCAACTCCGATGTTGAAGCTAAGAGAACACTGGAGGATTTGTAGAAGATCGAGTTACCTATTTTTGATACAGAAGAAGTATTATCAAGGAACCCTAGGAAAGACTTTCAACAGGGCGAAGTAACTAAGACCACAGAAGATAAACATCTGAATGGTAAAAGAATTACTAAGACAAAGCTCACTGGAAAGAAGGCTAGGAAGTTAAGAAAGAAAAGGGCGAATATTGTAAGATTACAAGAGGTTCTAGAGGACACTTCGCAGCAAGAAGAATTGTAGAATTGGAGCTTCGTTGAGATATCAGAAAAACGACATAGAGTACTTCGCCATGACAAAGCAATATAGTCGTTGGAACCGATATACCCGTTCGACCGCCACTCCAAATGGATCGAAAAGCAGTTATGGGTTACCACTAGATCATTGGATAGCACCAAAACGGATAGAACGGAGTTAATGAAGTCCCCATGTCCATTGCAAGAAGATCGTTGTTGAGCTTGCCTACTTAACCCATCACACCATGCACCGAGAATACTTTTTGCTAACTGATAATTTGAGTGAAAACCCTAAGATTTACTTACCTTGAGATCATTGCCCTACTATTCACTGTAGTCTCTGAATTCCTTTTGCACTCGAGCCAGCTGACCCAAGTTTGTATGTCGAACGAGCTCAGTGTTGATGAGAAAATTGTTGAAGAAGTTCTAATTGATTTAATGACTGAGAAAGTCATGTCAAAACACGTAATGTCTATAGGTGTACAAGCATCATCCTTGAGGGCACTACCAGCTTCCCCCTCCACTGCTCGAGCAGGACCATCTCAACCGCCTTCAGAAAGACGATCTAAGCTCAGAAATGACTTCGCTATTGTGAAGATGATCCCAAGCATCTTGCCTAAATATATCCCACCACTAAGTGGAACAGTGAATCGAGACACTGTACCTAGAGTCTTTGACTATGCTATAGTCACTGCATACCTCCCAAAAGGGGTGCGCGTAGTTCATGATGACCAGGAGACGCTCACGGCGCTAAAATTTAGTGATTTTAACCTTGGAGATCGCAAGGTTTACGGTATGCTAGCCCTGCACAAGTACTTGAATATTACAAAAGGAAAGAACCCAGAGATTGTACCATAGCAATGGACCCATAACCTTGCGCAGTCAACCCTCCTCAATGTAATGAAGATTCCACATTTTGGGAGGTATCAAGCAGTTAATGCATGCGTTAGACTGTTGTTGTCCTGCTACCATGGAGGATACCTATGGTTGGACCACCGCATCACTGTGGATCCAATTCTGATCAATCAGATCACTGGGCTAAGCATGCAGGGCCCTGACCCACAGGACTTTTACCTTGGAAAGACCACAGATCGCGCTCTCTCTCAACGAATAAAAGACACATATGGTGATTTGGAGAAAGGCACGCGAGGTTACAAGGTAGCCTCCATTGAGAATGCAACAGTGCGCTTTGGTTGCCAGCTAATCGCAGGAAATTTAGTCTGAAAAAATAGACCTACACAGGTGACCAGATTTGTAGTTGACCTCGCAGGGAAGTGCGTGGAGGGACTACAAATGAACTAGGAAAAATACCTTATAAATCAGCTAGAGCTTGACTGTAGACAAGCGCAGGACCAAGGGTATGAGTTCCACTTTAGATGGTTTCTCATACTCATCGCTTTCATCGCTTGGGAACTACCCGAGGGATCCACTATTCCGAAGATCGGACCCTTCGAACCACTGGCCGCGAATTTTTGTACGTTGTGGTACTCCAACAACATGAACAAATAGTGGTAGTCCAATGCCATCTTCCACACTTATTACACATAGTTGAAAAATTCCATTCAATCTACACTTTGCATCACACCCAACACGCTTCATAGGTTTAGACCTTTGATTAAATTCAGCACAGATCGTCACTTCACCTACATCACAACGCGCGCAGATGACAACAAACAACAACTCCAGTCATATTACAAGCTGACAGAAGATGACTTGGAGGAGATTACCAAGGAATGGTCGGAAGACCTCCTTGTTGCAGTAGACCCCGTGGATATGTCCGACGTAGGTATCCTTGAAGCTATGTCGGATACACCAGGACAATGCAAGACTAAGAAGGATGTGGAAGTTCAAGATATCCACAGCACATCCATGAACTTTGCTTCACTCTCACCTGTGAAGGGAGGTAATGATGAAGAACTAGGGGGCACAGAAGTTGAGCAGAACAAAGGCAAGGTTACTCTGCCTAGAGACGAGGAAGATCCCTCCAAGAAAAGGAAGATTACCCCATCCAATCCCTCATCCCAAAAGAAAGCTAATGCCACACGAACCATGCTTAAAACTACCCTTACCCCGGATGATTTTGAATTCTTAATTGCCTCACTAAATGATGTTTCACTAGAGCTCGCAGAAAATCAAGAAGCAAAGCAGGAGGAGTTATTCCATTAGATCAAGGGCGAACTCAAAGAAGTGCAGGAGGCACTTCGATCCAACCAAGCAGTTTCTATGATGCCCTTAACAATGGAAATACCAGGAACAGGCGACGAGCCCACTCAATTATGCCAGATCATCAAGAAAGTTGAAGCTCGCCTTTGATGAGCTCAAGAAGACATAACGCAAGCCACCCAGGCTTTGGCACAAGAACAGAGCGCACATGGAGAACAACGGAGAAAGGAAGAACAGGAGCAGCTTGCCTTACAAGCAAACTGGGAGGAGGAAAAAGCATAGTTACAGTAGAGAAAGGACCAGTTGCTAGCAGAGTAACTTGAAGTACAGCAAAGAGTTCACAAAGCATTGCGCTTTGCGACGATCATAGAAGTGAAGATGGAAGATCATCTCCCACAACCGGTGACCCAACTGGAAGAAGTAATCCAGCAATTTCAATAGCGCATCATGGATCTGGAGCTCCGCACCATGCCTGAGACACCCCAAGAGATAAAATATCTAAGAGAGGTCACTGCTCAAAGCGCAGTCGACTGATTAAAAACCTTGGCTTCAGAATGTAGGCAGCTAAGCACTAGAAGCACCCAAACTTATGAAACCCTCGAAGAGAATCCAGAATTACAGACATTGGAGGCATAGCTCCATGAAGCAAAGAAGCATGCAGATGTGCTACAAGCGCAATTGAAGTCCGTGACCCCAGTCGAAAGAATGAAGAGGTTTGCAGAAGAACGCACAGCCCAACAACAAGTACACACACTGCAAAGTAAAGTAATGGAAGTCCTTCAATGATTGCAACCACTCCAAGAGAAGGCATGCCAAATGTTCGCCGAAATTGAAAGCCAGTGAGATGAACACGAACAGGGTGTCATGACTACAGAACAACGCCTGGAAGGACCACTCAATGACACAGTAATCTAGGAATTTAATGAACAAGAGGTTGTCGCACTGCAACAGGTCGAAGCAGCTTGAGCCAAGCTCAAGGCGTTCGAAGCGAAATTGGTCATACCTGAGTGACTTGGGACGAGTCACAGGTGAGTGTTGGGGGACTGTTGTCCCTTGACAAAGTTTTGAAGAATACTTGATCATATTTGACCACTTTTGGGACTACGACAGCTTGTCAAGGAAGGAGCGCAACGTGAAGCAAAAAGTAAGGAAGCAAGACCTATTTTTGGGACCATTTTAGGGTTTTGGGTTGATGTAATGAGAAAGGGATGTTGGCCCGTGGGTTTACCCATGCTTAGGCCCATTTTGTAATCTATAAATAGGCAATGTAAATAGAGGAGAATAGTAGTAATGTAGACATCTATGTGATGTATAACTGAAATCTTAGTGCTAGTAACTGGATCTGTGTGATCAGACGTCTGTGTGACTATAAGAGCTCTGTGCCTACTGTAAGTATTGTAAGTGCCGAGTGCACGGGTCAGGGAAGGACTTAGTGCTTGGATATACCTGGGGAAAGGGGATATATCAAGCTGCGCAGATCTCTTGTCCTAGGCGGGGTAGGATCTTGAAGGCTTTGTGTTGTAACTTGGTTTACAGAAGATAATAACAGAAGTATATTTTGTGGACGTAGCCCCAGGGTGGGGGTGAACCACGGTAACTGTGTGTATAGTTATTTGTGCTTTGATCTAATGTGTTTATCTCTTTCTTGGCTAAGTGTTGGATATTATTAAGTAGATATAGTTATGCTCTGTGGTGATGATATATGAAAGAACATTATATCTAATATATAAGATGCTTAGTGCTTGATCTATTGAATCTAACCTATATTTTTGTGGCTAAGTACTGAATCATATTTAGTATAAGTATTCACTGTGATGCTCTGTGCTATCTAAGAAGTACCAGATGGGTTAAATATTGATGAAGGATCTATGTTAAGTGCCCTGTAAAAGATATAATCACATATCAGTGTCCCAGCTAAGTTTGTAGACATCTGAGTCCTGCAACCACCCTTGCCTCTACCTCGAGTGAGACTTCATCTGCTTCGCAGGTGTTGCCGAAAGGGTCGGTAGTTAGGGTTTTGTTGGTGCGCTCTTGAGCATTGAACCCTGGGTTTTCCCCTGTGCCAACATATCATAAAACTCATGATTCTCATAGAGCTTCACACAGCTCTGGTTATCACAATGAATAATGGTAGAATCCATCTCATGATCAAATAAATCTATCAGGATATTTCAAATCTACACTACTTCACGGACTGCCACACTCAATGCTATATACTCTTCTTTTGCGGTACTCAAAGCCACAGAGCTTTGTTTCCTGCTACACTAGGAAACCATGGCAGACCCCAAGGTAAAACAACAACCGAATGTGCTCTTCCATTCCATTGTGTTGCCTTCCCAATGTCCATCGGCATATCCCTGCAATTTCATGTCTACACCAAAGGCATATCTCAGGCCATATCCAACTATGCCTTGTAGGTATCTCAATACATGCTTTGTTGCTATCAGTGAGTTTGTCTCGATCATGTATCATCGATGTAAACCTATTCCTCAATATCACCATTGAGGAAGGTTTTCTTTGCATCCATCTAATGTAGTTTCCAACCCATAGATCTAGCTAGTGCAATGATAGTACAAATGGAAGTGTATCAGGCTACATGAGAAAATGTCTCCTCATAATCAATTCCCTCTACTTATGAAAATCCTCTAGCTACAAATCTCTCTTTGTACTTCTCAACACTTCCATCGACTGCATGCATGATCTTATAGATCCACTTGAAATTCACTACAGACTTAACTTCTGGTCTCAAAACAATATCCCACATATCATTCTTCAGATGGAATGATACTCTTCTGTCATGGCATCTTGCCATACCTACCGACTTGCTGCTTCTCCATGACAAGAAGGTTTAGTATCAATGAAGTGGCTCGTGGCTGAAAAATAGCTCAAAAATCTCTTTGGTTTCTTTCTCTCTCGGAATGTGCCTCGGGGATTTTCATGTCCCTCTGTGATGYAGGAKCATCACCATAAAAGTCAAAGAAGCTGAGTGTGGAGATAGAATTYRACACCTCAATGCACAAAAATTTCAAATCAACATTTAACAGAAGCAAGCGAGTTGTTGAGATATTTTGGAAATATTGTTTTTAAATGCTTTGTTTGTAAAATCGGGTCACCGCCTGAGAATGACAAGATTTTTTAAATTCTTACACGACTGTAAGGTGTTATAGATGTAGAGTGTCGGTTCTTATTTGATAATAATGCATATTTATTGTAATAGGACTAAGTAGGTAACCGTTAAAACGATGATGGGATAGAATTTAGATAGGACGGAGAAGAGCTCAAGAAGCCACTCCTTAGATAGGTTTTATGTATCGTATTGTAAGACATAATAGAGTGTGAAGATAGAGGTTAGAGGTTAGATGTACAAGTTATACATAGTGAGTCTAGAGACAGTGAAGAACTATGTTATGTATGTAAATGCTTCATGAATGAACAGAACATACAAAAATTGTTCCAAAAGTTTGGACAGTGTTCATTTCAGTGTGTATTTGAATGAATGATATGTTCTCTATGTGTTTATTTTAATTTTTCTTATGTATGTTGTTCATAGTTGAGCATACAGACTTATGAAGTGTTAATTAAGTTTCAATTGTTTCTCTTCTGAGCGATCAAATCCAAGGAGTGCATATTTTTCTACAAGGAGTGTGTTGACAGAGTCTGGAATTGACTCAGGGAAGCTCAGGAGAGATAACGAGAACTTTAGTTCGAGTGGTGCAAGGAGTCCACAAGGTCTAAAATCGACTAAGTGTCGAAGAGATCTAGACTGCAAAGTGCAAGGAGCATGTAACAAGATTTCTTTCGAGGAAATTTCTAAGTTCGAAGTTACAAAATTCGAATTCCATCTGGACCATAGATCCAAAGGAGGATACGTGTCAACGTATCATTCATTTCAGAGAAGAAACTATCTGGAAGGAAGGGGTAGCGCAGCATCAAAAGTTTCCAAAGCCCAAAGAGTGGATCGAATCCTGACCGTTGGGTCAAGAGGACGCATGGCGAAAGATTAGCTACTTCGGAAGATGATCACTTCGGAGGGTAAGATTGGTGAGCAGTGGCGTGAAGCGTGAATTTCCGAAGTGCCAAAATAGATATAGGTCGTTCGTCTCGAAGGACACATGTCGACAGATATGATACTTCAGAGTAAAGACACTCTGAAAGAAAGTCACAAAGAGGAAGAAAGAACTCTCGAAGCCCGAAGAGCCAGATTTCATCGTGACCGTTGAGTTGCAATGGACATGTGTTGACAAATCTAGATATCCGGAAGTTGGATGCTCTGGAAGAATGGAGAGGAGAGTTTGTTGAAAAAAAGCCGCTCGAAGTTCTAGAAGAGAGAGAGAGAGAGAGAGAGAACAAGTCTGGACCGTTAGATCCAAGAAGGACACGCGGCAAAAATCTGTGTACTCCAGGAGAAGAGCACTCTGGAGGAAATCGAGAGTGGTGAAACCAAAACTCCCGAAACTTGAATAGCTAAAGTAAATCGTGACCATTGATCTGAGGAAGACACACATCAACAGATCATGGACTTCGAAGAAGGGAGCAAGGGGAAAGTAGAGAATTAATCAAAAGTCGTTTGAAGCACCAAAGAGGTAAGAAGCTAAATCCTTAGCCTTTGATTGCATAGACGCATGGTATCATCTCCATCACTTCGGAAGAAAGCACTTTAGAAGAAAGCACTTCGAGAGAAAACGAGGGGTAAATTCCCGAAGGAAAAAACTCTCAAATGCTGAAGTCCCAAAGTGAGGAAGGGCAGAATTTTAAGCCCATGGTTTTCAATCAAGGTCATGCGAAGGAACCTGCAAGTATTCTGAAATTCCTGAAAAGAAGATTTTGTGCCCGAAGTTTAGGACTTTGACCTGTGGGGAAAATTGTGAAGGTTCAGCACGAACCTGTGAGCTAATTCGGCTCCTAAAGTTGATCGATCCTTGATCGGGAGGTCGCACAACCCCAAGAGTGTACGGGGGTCTACATCACTCTGGCTCTTGTAGAGTTTGTCGAGCCTAGGAAGGCCTTTTATTTCCTACTGCAATGTCTCTGGGGACATCAACCGAAGAAAATGGATCAACTTGAACAACTGGATCGACTGGAAAAATGGTTGTCTCACTCTGAACTGTTGAAGGGGAAGAAGGTATTGTCTCTTCCTTCTTTTCAAACAATTTGACTCCCTCTGGAGTCTGAAGGATAGACATCTTCCTTTTCTGGTGTTGTTAACTTGGATACATCCCATGTCTTCTCAGGTCCTCTACTGCTTCTACAAAATTTTGTAATAACAAAGATGACCTTCCATAGGGATAACAATCAAAATGGCCTCCTGTACTAGGATAATAACCAAGCAAGAAAAAATGGACTCTCGTACCAGGAATAATGGTCCAAGTCATGAGGTCTCCCACACTAGGGATAATACCCTTCATTATCAAAATGCAAGCAACTACATAGTAATGAAATCAAATAAGGAATGTAGTATAGAACTTACCTTAGTCTGCAATCATGCTCAATCTT
>JASDQU010947289.1:14728-46108 GCA_032191745.1 Picea mariana
AGATCTACTTATTATTTGTGCTTATTATATGTGAGAATGTTAGATCTGATCTATATGTCCATGCTTAGTGCTTGATCTACACGATTTGATCTATTTACCTATGCTAAGTGCTTAAATACATTAGATTAGTGTGAATGTTGTGAAGATCTATTTTATCAGCGAAGTGGGTATTGATTTCATATTGAGGAACTAATGGTGCTAAGTGCTTTATTAAGTAGTACAATCACAGATATGTGTCCTAGCTAAGGTTGCAGACACCTGAGTCTTGCAACCACCCCTACCTCTACCTCGGGTGAGACTTCATCTTCTTCACAGGTGTTTCCAAAAGGGTTGATAGTTAGGGCTTTGTTGGTGCATTGTTGTAGCGTTGAACCCTGGGTCTGCCCCCATGCCAACAAATGGTTCCGTTTCCAGGACTTGAAACTGTGATTGTTGGGAACTAAAAAAGAAGAAGCTTTGTGCAAGGATTTATATTGAAATTGTGAAAGCTCTGTGCATAGATATGTCACTCTAGTGCGCAGTATTCTACTTGATTTATAAATCTTTGTGCTAAAAGAAAGAAGACTGATTTAAAGAAAAGAAGTTGGATCTGAAGGAGAGAAGCAAGATCTGAAAGATTTATTCTCTAAGAAAGGAAAAAGTGAGAATTTATGATTAAAATAGGTAAGATCTGCAAGCTCTGTGCTCTGATAAAAGGTAATAATAGTTAAAATTTTAAGATCTGGAAGCTTTATGCTCTGTAGAAGTAAGATAAGTGGAAATTTTTGTTTCTAGAGTACGGATCTAGGTATGTTTAATAGAGTCTTTCCTAGTTTGAAAACTAGGGTATTAATAGATGAAAGAAGGCTTGATATGAGTAGATATGATCAGAATAGTGAAAGATATGTTATACCTATGCATAGAAAGAATGTTTGGACTAACAAATGGATGCAGGATCCTAGAAAGAGTTTTGTGCAGGTTAGGATCCTAGTGCATAGTAACAGAAAGGCTGGGGATCATTTAAAAGAAAGAGAGGATTAACCCTATGTTATAGTTGCAGAAGACTGGGACATCTTGCTAAGGAATGCCCTGGGAAAATACCTAGTTGTCTTTGTTGTAAGGCTATGGACCATGAAGTGTTGGATTTCCCTAGAATGATTGCTAAGATGGAAGAAATGAATTTGAATAGAGGAAAACCTAAGGCAGATCCAGAAATGAAATAATCCCAGGAAGAATCAGAGAAAATATTGCTGCAAATAAACAAAACCCTAAATGACCATCAACATGTCACACTATCAGATATCTTCAAAGAAAAAGAATGCATTGAAGTAAGAATAGGAGACTTCAACATTGACTGTGTTCTGGATGAAGAAACACAGGTGAATATCATCACATAAAGAACTTGGGAAGCCATAGGGAAGCCTGCTATGATCCCTTCATTAGGAGGAATAGGACTATTCAGAGGAAAGTTGATAAACCTATGTGAGAAGCTCACTCTCATACCTATGAACACTAATGGAACTTCGACAAAAGAAGATTTTGAGATTATTAAATTTGTTGAAGACATCACCCCATTTACCATGTTACTAGGAAAACCTTGGATTGATAGAGATCAAGCCAGACAAAAAGAAGAAGAAGAAGTTATGGAACAGAAGAAACAAGACTTAAAAGATTTCATGACCAGAAGGATCGCACACTTGATTGAAGAATAGGAGAGCAGATCGAAGCTATTTAAAACTAGCAACCTAGATGTCAAAGATGAGAGAACACTAGAGGATCCATAGAAGAGTGAAGTACTTATCCCAGACAAAGAAGAAGCATCACCTTCGAACCCTAGGGAAGAATCTCAACAGTGCAAAGTGACTATGACCAAAGAAGATAAGAATTAGAATGGAAAAAGGAATACCGAGATGAAGCTCACTAGAAAAAAGGCTAGAAAATAAAGCAAGAAGAGAGATAAGATAAAAAACTTGCAGAAGTTTCCAGAGGGAACTTCGCAGATGGAAAAATTGAAAAATGGGAGCTTCGTCGGGATATCAGAACAACGACACATAGAAATTTTTCATGACAAAGAAATATTGTCATTGGGGACATTATAACCCTTCGATCGATGCTCTGAATGGGCAGAAAGGCAATTATGGTTCATCATCAGACCGTTGGACCATGCCATAATGGACCAAACAAGAGTTAATGGAGGATCATAACCATTGCAAGCAAACTGTTTTATCCCATCGCGCCACACACCGAGAACACTTTTTCCAATTGAGAATTCGAACCTGAAGACTAAGCTGAGTTTATATAGTGATCATTGAACTATTTATCTCTATGTCAGTACTATGTATAAGTTGTTCCCTGAACCCATGATTTTTCACCCCGAGTGCATATGTCGGAAGAATTGAGCACCACAGAGAAAGTTTTTGAAGAAGTTTTGATCGACTTGATGACTGAAAAAGTCATGTCGATGTCTAAAGGTATCTAGGCTTCATCCACAAGAACAATGCAAGTGTCTCTGTCCACTGCTCGAGCCGGACCATCCCAACCATCTGATGAAAAGAGAACCAAGCATAGAGATGATCTCATGAATGCTAAGTTGATTCTGATCATTTTACCCACCTATCTACCACCTTTGAGTAGCGCAATCAATCGAGACAGTGTGCCCAAATAATTTGAGTATGCTTTGGTCACTGCATACCTCTTGAAAGGGATACACGCAGTTCACACAAACCAATTACAACGTTGAATTTTAGTGACTTCAACCTCAGCAACAGGAAGGTCTACAACACAATATCCCCACATAAGTACCTGACCAGAAAAAAGGAAAATAATTCGAAGATAGTTCCCCAGTCATGGACTATGAACCTCGTGCAGTCCACACTACTCAATGTCATGAAGATTCCTCTCTTCAAGAGGCACCAACAAGTGAATGCATGCATCAAGATGTTGTTGTCCTATTACCATGGCATATACTTGTGGTTAAATCGACATATAACAATGGATCTGACATTGATAAATCGGATCACTGGGATGAGTATGCAAGGACCCGACCCACAGGATTTCTATCCTGGAAAATCCATGGACCATGCTCTCACACAAAGGATCAAGGACACTTACGGAGATTTTGAGAAGGGAATGTGAGGCTACAAGGTAGCATCTACCGAGAGTGGTGCAGTTTGCCTTGCCTGTCAGTTGATCATAGGAAAGTTAGTTCACAAAAATTGACCCACCTAAATGAATGGTTTTGTAATCAACCTCGCAGGACAGTGCGCAGAGGGCCTACAAATGAATTGGGTGAAGTACCTCATGAACCAGTTGGAACTAGACTGCAGGGAAGCGTAAGATCAAGGATATGAGTTCCACTTCAGCTGGCTTCTAATCCTGATCACTTTCATCGCATGGGAGATGTTGGAAGGTGGGACCTTCCCAGAAATAGGTCCCTTTGAACCTATGGCTGCAAATTTCAGTACATTGTGGTATTATAGTGACATGAATAAGAAATGGCGGTCAAATGTCGTATTCCACACATATTACAACCAACTAAAGACAACGATCCATTCCGAGCATCGCATCATGCAAAATACTCTCCACAGGTTTTGTCATTTAATGAAATTTAGCGCGGACCACCATTTCATTTATATTACAGCGCACACTGACAAGCACAAGAAACAACTTCAGTCTTACTACAATATGACAGAGGAGGACCTAGAAGAGATTACTAAAGACTGGTCAATGGACCTCCTCATTCTAGTAGATCCTGCAGAGATGTCCGATATTGGCAGTCCATAAGCAGCGCATGATACACCTGGACCCAACAAGACAAAGAAAAATGAAGAAGCCCCAGATGCAAGTAGTACCTCAGTGAAAAATTCTTCCATCTCACCTGAGCAAGGAGGTGATGGCGGAGAGATAGATGGCCCAGAAGTTGAAAAGAAGAAAGGAGAGGTTACATTTCCTAGAGATGAGGAGGATCCATCGAAGAAAAGTAAGGCTTCCCCTTCGAAGCCTTCTTCTCGAAAGAAATCGAAAGCCTTTGTGAACAAAATGCAGAATACCCTCACCTCAGATGACTTTGATTTCATCGTAGAAACCCTGAACGATGCTTTGCTGGAGATAGCAGAGAAGCAAGAGGCTAAGAAGGAGGAGATATACAATTGAATTAAGGTTGTTTTTCAAGGGGTGCATCATGCACTATAGTCCAGCCGTGTAGTTTCCAATGCGCCTCTTCCATTGGAAACACTAGAACTGGGAGATGATTCAGATAAACTCCACCAAATTGTTGATACAGTCAAAGCTTGACTTCGATGAGCACAGGAGGAAACAATGCAATCCACCTAGGATTTAGCACAAGTATAGGGAGAAATTTTAGAGAAACTCAATACTATAGATCGGGAAAATATTTCTCTCCAAGCAAAGTGGGATGAAGAAAAAGTCCAGCTGTAGAAAGAAAAGGAATAGTTGCTCGCGGAGAAACTCAAAATAAAGGAAAGGGTCAACAGAGCACTTTTCTCTGTGATAGTCATCGAAGTAAAGGCCGAAGAGAGAGACCCAGAGCAAGTGGCACAACTTGAAGAAGTGATTCAACAACTACAACAACACATAGCATATTTGGATCTACGCGAAGTGCCCGAGACCCTGAAAGACGTAAAAGACATAAGGGAAGAAACTACCTGCAATGCAGTTGACAGACTAAAATCCCTTTCCCTGGAGTGCAAGAAGATGAGTAATCATAGTGCCCAAACATATGAGAAACTCACTGAGAACCCATAGTTACAGGCACTGGAGTCGCATCTCTAGGGAGAGAAGAAGCACACAGACACACTACAAGTGCAGCTGAAGGCCCTGTCAGCTGTAGACATAATGAAGAGATCTCAAGAGAAATGCATCGCCCAACAATAGATCCATATGATCCAAAGAAAAGTTATGGAAGTAACTTAATGGCTCCAACCTGTGCAAGATAAGGCATGCCAATGTTTCATAGAGGTTGAAAGTCGAGGAGTAGAGCTAGAACAAGTTGTCACCGCATCAGAACAATGCCTAGAAAATCCAGTGAATGACACAGTGATCCAGGAGTTTGTTGAGCACGAGGCCATAGAAAAGCATCAAGTCAAAGTAGCTTGAGAAAAACTCAAGGCGTTTGAAGCAAAATTGATCAAACCAGAGTGACTCGAGATGAGTCACAGGTGAGTGTTGGGGGCCTGTTGGCCCTTGACCAAGTTTTGGGAGATTCTTGGTCATGTTGAATTATTTTGGGACTTCGACAACCTATTGAAGGAGGAGCAGAAGATGAAGTGAAGATCATGAGATCTCGACCCCTTTTTGGGTTTTTGGGATTATGTAATGGGATTGGGATGTCGGCCCATGGGCTTACCCATGTTTAGGCCTATTTTGTAATATATAAATAGATGCTTAGGAAAGATAGAAGCAGTGGTGCATATATGTGATGTGAATGTATGCTAAGTGCAAGTAGAGTCTGTAAGTGCTTTGTGCATGACTGTAAGAGACTTGCAGAGCTAAGTGCAGGTCCTTGTAGCAGATTGTGGAAGGATTTGTGCTATAACGCAAGGAAGAAGGATATAGAGAGCTGCACAGATCTTCTATGCTGTGCGAAGTAAGGGTTTGAGGCTCTATGATTGTAACTGATTGACTGAAGACAATAAAGGAGAAGATTTGGTGGATGTATCCCCAGGGTGGGGGTGAACCATGTAAACATTGTGTTATGTTGCTTTGTGCTTTGTCTTGATGTGTTCACATGTTATTTACTAAGTGCTTTGATGTATTTAGATAGATCTACTTATGTTGTGTTCTTATTATATGTGAGAATGTTAGATCTAATCTATATGGCCATGCTTAGTGCTTGATCTTCTCGATCTGATATATTTACATATGCTAAGTGCTTAAATACATTAGATTAGTGTGAATGTTGCGAACCTCTATTTTATCAACAAAGTGGGTATTGATTGCATATTGAGGAATTGATGGTGCTAAGTGATTTATTAAGTAGTACAATCAAAAATATGTGTCCCAACTAAGGTTGCAGACACCTAAGTCTTGCAACCAACCCTGCCTCTACCTCAGGTGAGACTTCATCTGCTTCGCAGGTGTTGCCGAAAGGGCCGGTAATTAGCACTTTGTTGGTGCGGTGTTGTGGTGTTGAACCCTGGGTCTGCCCCTGTGCCAACAATGTGGATGCTTCATCCATTTCACTTAGAGTATTTTTGGCACAACCAGGTGAAGGAGATATTCATCACCTGATATCTTTTGCTAGTAGAAAATTGTCAGTTTCTGAGCAGAATTATAATACTACAGAAAGGGAATCTATAGCTATGGTATATTCCTTACAGAAGTTCAGACATTATTTATTGGGTCAACATTTTAAGATGTTTACAGATCATTCTGCCTTGAAGTACCTAGTTAACAAGCCAATGTTGGGGGGGAGGATCTGTAGATGGTTGTTATTGTTTCAGCAATACAATTTTGAAATCATAGTAAAACTAGGGAATCTGACTGCAAGACCAGATCATATGTCAAGAATTAATAATGGAGAGGAGCAAAGGAACTTGGAGGAGACTTTTCATGATGCTAACTTATTTTCTGTTTATATTGTTGATGATTATTTTGTTGACATTGTTGGATTTTTTAGCACAATAATGGCTCCCAAGGAATTTACTATCACACAAAAAAAATAGTTGGTAATTCGTGCTACAAAATATAAACTGATTACAGGTCATTTATACAGGTTAGGTGCAGATGGAATTTTGAGAAGATGTGTGATGGAGGATGAATGCTCCATGGTGTTAGCAAAATCACATGAAGGCATATCTGGAAAGAAATATGCAAGAAATCCTACAACATAGGAGGTATTGCACGCAGGATTATGGTGGCCTACAGTACATAAGGATGCAAAGGGATACTATAAAACCTGTGATGTCTGTCAGAGGGTGGGAAAACCATTCAGAAGGGATGAAATCCCACTTATTCCCCAAGTAACTTTACAAGTGTTTGATAAATGGGTTGATGATTTCATTGGACCCATTAACCCACCATTAAGGAGGTCATGAGATATATACATCATCACTACGACATAATGCTTAACCAGATGGGAAGAAGCAACACCGGTAAAGGGTTACAACATAGAAAATGCAGTGCGATTTCTCTTTGAGAACGTGTTGACCATATTTAGATGTCCTAGAATTTTTTTTAGTGATCAGGGAACTCATTTTATTAATAGTACATTCATATCTATGACAAAAGAATCCGAGATACATCATCATAAGAGCACACCTTACCATCCCCAGGAAAATGGTACAATAGAATATTTTAACAAGATTTTAGAGAATGCATTGACAAAGATTTGCAATGTGAATAGGGATGATTGGGATTTGAAGGTATCAACAGTGTTATGGGCTTACAGGAATACATGAAAAAATCTTACAGGACATACACCATTCTTACTATTGTATGGATAGGAAGCAGTGGTTCCATTGGATTATTTAGTACCTAGTCTATGCATTGCAACAATCATGAACATGACAAAAGAAGGTGTTGCACATGAAAGATTGGATCAGCTAATGGAATTGGAAGCAGACATAATTTTAGCAAGATTTCACCAGGAGGTACAGAAAGCAAAATAAAAATCTTGGCATGATAGGAACATAAAGAATAAAATAATTAAAGAAGGATATCTAGTTCTTCTCTATGAAAGTAGGTATCTACAACACCCTGGGAAGTTTAAGATGCACTGGTTAGATCCTTATCAGGTAGAGTCCATCACAAATAGAGGTGTTGTGCAACTGAAATATATTACAGGGAAGAGTCTCAGAGGAATGGTGAATGGAAGTCAACTGAAGTTGTATCAAGACAGTCAGCCTAACAACCTGAGGTAAAAACAGAGAGAGAATGTATGGTTGTACATGTTGTATATAATAGATGTTAGAAGAAAAAGACAAAAATCCATAAAAAGAAGAAATGTAGTAAAAATACAAAAATATAGGAGACTATTAGAGGTTTTGATGTAGTATAATTGTTAGCATTAACATTGCACCACAGAAAAACCAGTGTTGAAGACATTGCACACTGGAAATTAGTTGATAGATACAAAAAGTGTAGCGTGCAGAAAAAAGTGAAAAAGTGAAAATTCTCAGGGTGAAACAACTGTCAGTACGTCATGTTGAGGAAAATATATGAATTGATCTTACTCAAGCATTTTCAGACTTTACTTGGCTAAAGAAAAGTATACGGGAATATCACCCTATGTTTATAGCCAACAAAATAACATCCTAACATTACAAGTATTAATTATGAGTGCTTAGGCTAGTCTTTTATCAACAAAAAGCTTGCTGGAAATTCAATTTTTATGTAATTTTTTGAATAAAATAGTTGTTGAAATAAATGTAAGAACATAAGTAAAGACACCAAGATGATAATCAAGATAGATGAGATATAAATCAATCCTTTATTTCATTCCAATTCACCAAAGAGTCATTGTCTTTACAAAAATTCACACATAAATCTTGGACCAAAGTCAAACTTAGAAATCCCCGATGGAACATACAAAAGGACCTCTAATAGAAAAAAAAAAATTGAACTCTAAAAGATGGATCAACTTTCCACATATTGTTTCCCACTCGACTCTGCACAATAGCCTTTATCAATCATGAAAATTAATTCACAAACAGACAAGTCTACACAGACTATCAAAGATAAATCAACACCTCTGAAGAACAAGTGTCTGAATGATTTGATTCAACCCTAAATATTGTTGTCTACAATAAGACCCTGCTATCACAAAAGAGAATTAGGCTATGATGAATATATGAATGAATGAAAATTGAACTATCTTAGCATAAACTCAAAGATAAAACCTTAGCATGCTTTGTGTTTCTATCCTCCTCTTGTTCCTCCCCTTACATTTGTTTTTAACAAATTAGAATTGGTTGAAGTAGTTGAACCAACTTATTAGTTAAGCTAACACAAGACTCAACTAACTTTAGTTAGGGGGGCGTAAGGTAATAATCATAATAGAGTTATAATTAAATAATAACTAGTAGGTGGGACCCCTTGTGACTCCCTTAGTTCATAACAATCATAACATAATCCATTAGTTAAGAAAACACACCTCTTGTGCCTCCCCTCAAACACATTTACTTTTGGAAATTTTAGCTCATTAAATTTGAAAATATTTCAAAATAATACTCATATATCCAAAACAAAACATGTTGTCCAAAATCCATGAAGTCCACTGTCATAAAATATTACAAATCATAAAATTCAACAACCATGTTTTCTAGTTTGTGATGCAACCCTTACTTGGTTGTTTCTGTCACCTCTTGATTTCCCTGAATTTGCCTTGGGATGGGAAGAGCCTTTAGGATTTATCTCACTAATCACATGGGAAAAATCATCCCTCAAATGCATCTGTGAAGACACGGATTTGTCAGAGTCATTGCAGGGTGAAGAAGGGGAAGCAGTAGCTTTTCCTTTATCAAATGCCTGGTGGGCTTCAATCTTCAATCTCTTGCTAGTGTGGGAGGATTTCACTGGTGAGTGGTTAGGGGAATCTTGGACAATGGGGTTCAAAGGTGGAGGAGCAAGCAAGGTTAATTTTGGCTATCCATGGTGTTGGGAGACTACCGGGTGAACAATCTCCTTCCACCTATCATTTTCAGGGACTTCGGGCTGTAAAGAGACATGAGGAGGCATAGGGATGTTGAGGGCTTGAGGGGATTGGAAAGGAGGCCTTTCAGGCCTCGGTTGAACTATTCCCTGCCCAATCCAATTAAATAATCCAGCATGAAACAATTGGACAAGCTCTTCTGAATCAACATCAAAATGTATAAAGAACCTGGGCTTTTTGGGCCTCGATTCCAGTTACCTCTACCTCTGTTTCCTCAGCCATGGCTTCCCTAACTAAAAAAAATCATCCTACATATGTTAACAATTAGCAAATAGTCTTTTAAATAACCATGCATGAAAACTCCTTAAAAATACGAAATAGATTTGGCTCAGAATGTATTAGGCTCATGCAATCCAATCCATACAAATTGTTATAACACTAATTAACGAGCAGGGGGGGTTGAAACAATGTTCTAGGATACGTGAGGGGTTTGTATTGAGCAAAAATATGATATAATGAAAGGGGAGAAGAAATGGTCACTACTCAATGACAACACAAGTCAACTGTAAATCAACCCAAAAACTTCGTTGCAATCCACTCAAGACACTGCCACTTTATCCACTTAACAAAGAATTTCCTTAGCTGTAATCAATATAAGAACAAGGAGTGATAAAAATGAATCTGGCATATGTGAGGGGGTTGTAATTAGTGGAAAAATGAGATAATGAGGGGGAAAAAAAATCGTTTACTATTCATGAGAATAATCAAGCAATCCATAACCTCTTTTGCAATAAGAAAAATATGCATCCACCAACAATCAGACGACCGAGTAATAATTCATGTGTATTTGCTTAAATTCACTATCCATTAATATCCAACACAATGCCATTACAAACAAAAGTATTTCACACAATTTTTAAGAGGTTTTGTTCCCTTTATTCACACATTCTGCATTTAATAACAATCAACATAGTACTCAATCTGTAATCATTAACATCCACCAATGCCACACATTTCCCCAATCCACACCTATATTTGAAAGTAGTGTTTCCCAAAAAATAATAATGAACCACTACTATTGTAATAGAGTCAATCAATATATGTAATGATATTTGTTCCCATATATATATATCGTAGTACAAGATCAAAATAATCAAAACCTCACATGCCATGCCTAAAAAGGCAATTGACTATACAACCAACCGTCATCATTTAGACACAGGCTATGCAGAAGTGAAATTTTGAAACCATGTAACCATGCCATTGTAAAATAAAACATCTCAAAGTGACTTAAAAGATGAACCAAATATCCAACAATACTGTCATCAGCGGTGATCAATTGTAATAAATAATGCACTTGAAACTCAGTGGATATCATTGAGCATAAAAACAAGTCATCCATACTACACACGGTGCACAACTAAGAGAATCCTAGTGTAATATTTCCAGTAATCACACAACAACATATGACCACGACATAACTCAAAACATCATTCTGGGATATTATTAATTCACCTGTGAGTGACTAGGTCGTGCATATTCAAACCTATTCTACCAACGACAAAATATGTAGTAGGAATATCAGTCCAATACATTACTTTGCAAAACATCATTTATAGGACGTGACATGTGTGAACAACACCAAACTCTTGTAACCAATGCCATCCATTATCCCAAACATCATAAGCAAAAATACTAGTGATTGTACATTAACCAACAATTCACCACTATGCTAAGGAAAAACCAATCAACCGAACAAGTTGTGGTAACTGTGTATACCCATGCACCCAATCAAAATGGGCAGAGGCCCTTCCATTAAAACAATTGAGTTCTTTGACATCAGGCTAGAAACTGTGAATTTTTAGGAGTGTAAATTTCAATGTAAAGCTCACGCTATTATCACAGAGGTAGTGACAAAAAGCTCTACCAACATGATCGCTATACGACCAATAGGGGAGCCCGCATTCGAAGTAATAGACCATAATAATTTGGAAAAATTTAACAGGATCGACAAAATCCCTATGCGGCTCCGGTCTGGAGGGTTAAGGGTTTTCACAATAGCCAACACAGGAGGAAAGGCACCAACCATAGAGAAAATTCAAGGCATAAGGAGGACTATGATGCTTGTGAATGGGAGATAGTTCTGTTGAGCACTCAACACACCCTAAAAGTCTATGTTCATTTTTTACTTTTGGGTACCACTTGGTCCTTTACACTGTCTGTTTTTCCTTCAGTATGAAACTGATACTTTCACTTACTTTTATGTTCATGTTTGAATTTTCTAAAGTGTTCCTGAACATACAACAAATAATCATATTAATCGTTAAAGGACCCTTAACAAGCTACTTAAAGAATCAGCACACTAAAGATTTCCCCGACGCGTTTAGGAGTTCAGCATCGGTAAATGTTAAAGGTGATGAAAATCGTTTGAGAGGTTTAACATAGCCAAACACAGGTCTTCATCGGCGTCGGCAGATGAACTTTTTTGTTTTTTACGATTGAAATTTAACATAGGTATTGCCGAAGACTGATCCATTCGGCTTTGGAAGGAAAATGAAAAGGTAAGCATCACACATAAAGAAGAGAGGTATCACCGATTTCTGACACCCAACATGACTTCAACATCGGAGAATTACAAATTAAAATACACATTAACATTTCAATTTTAAAATTACCGATCCCTGATGCCACTCAGGCATAGGTAGTCATAATATATTTTTCCTTTAGTGCTTTCGATGTAAGTAGAGCCCTTAAGTGCAATCCTTACCACCATCCAAATGATAAATTTTATTTTCAAATATTTTAAGTAATCCTGGGTTAATAAGCCACGTCAATGTCAATCAATATCGAAAGCTTTAGAGAAAACATATCAACAATTTCACATTTGCAAAAATAACAATTATAAAATCACATAATCTGCGAAAAATGCAGATAAAAGAACGCAGTTAATTTACATCCAAAAGGGAACGCGATACATTCAAGAAGCTTCAAGTTTTCATGTAACTAGAAAATTTCCCACCAAACTTGGGCTACATATGAGTAGATATCGTTAGTGTCTTTACTAAACAACCCGGTCACAATGAGAATACAAAACTGTTACGACAAGAGAGAAGAAATGTTATGTGTCATTGTGGGGAACCCAAAGCAAGGGGGGAGTCACCCATTATGCATCTCCTGCGCATGCACCCTCTCCTGGACTGCTTCTGGTACCGTGTAACGATTCATTTTCCTCTTTCGCTACTATCATCTGTGCCTTGCGTAACTGCACAATTGTGTCTTGCGCTTCTCGAAGATGTCTTTGGAGCCAAACGGTGCTTCATCCACAACCCTGCGACATCGATACCCACTAGTTCTTCACCACCAACTAGCTCCGTAACTCCTTTTTTTCTTGATAGAGTTCAGCTATCGCGAGTTGTGCTTTCTCTAACTAATGGATGGGACTCTTAACAGGAGAACCCAGTCTTTTTTCTCTCCCCTTTCATCCCCCGTTTCCTTTACTAGGAGTGTCCACAAGTGCCAACTAGTTATTAAGCATCGTAGACCCCTCAACAGAGGGATGTACACTCAGCTCATCTTGGGGGTGGTCTCCCTCCTTTTTTCCCATGTCTTTCCTGGGCCTTCCTCTTCTCTGTGGAATCCTCTCCTCTGGGGGCACAATCCCCATCATACCTCTTTTAGGCATACTTCTCTCCACCCCAAATTCCCATTAGAGGCACTGAAACCCTCTCCGAGCAAAGGCCTGTACCTCCTGTCGAAGCTTCAAAGACACTGGGAGCCAATAAGAAGGAATCCCAGGCATGTTGGGGCTCAGATTTGGCACTCTGGCTACCTCACAAACCCCGTCCCTTGTTAGGAGAGGATCCCATAATGAAACAACTAGTGGCTTGGACACCTACAGGTGATAAGGAACACTACACCAAGTATTTCCTAAATAAACGCACAAGATCAGCATCATCGAGGCATAAACTCGACTTATGCATGGAATTCCCCACAGAATTCCCAGAATTTATAGCCAAACAAAGCAGCAAACCAGAGCATGCCAAAAGAAGACTCACACTTCATGACGAGATGCCTTGAAGACTTAACGTGTCAAGGATGCTCCTCGGATGTAACCTAGGACGCTTAAAGCACCTCCGAATGGAGTTGCAAAGAATGTGCAGTACAATTTTTCCAAGTTATTTAAACTCCTTATCTTCCATTATTGACAAATGATAGTTGACACACTTGGTGATACGGGCTCTGAAGGAATTTAACCACTTCCTAACTATGGTACCCGAACTTTTGGGAGCACACATGTGCATGCTCAACTCTAGCATCTTTTCTCAGTCTCAAAGGTTGAGCAACCACTATGACGGTTCCAACATGGGTATCCATCGTACTCGATTTACCATGCTATGGCACGATGACGTGACTTGTTTAAACTAAAGAGGAGCAACGACATGGATAAAAGACATCACACGTAATTCAAAGGAGCAGTCGGGATCATGTAAGTATTAAACAATCAAAAATAACGAGCTTCACAGGTACGCACCGATCCATTATGTTTGTTAGTACCTTATGTCATATCGCTTGATCTCTAAACTATCTCAATCCCACTTGCAAGAACGATTCCCTAATCACCAAACAAGGCTCGCTCCATGATCTCGCTGATAGAAGCATTGAAGCAGAATCGATGGAGTAATGAAGGAAGAAGAGATTCCCGAGTTCGGCACCCCCAATAATTTCATTGACTTGAGCAACATGGTCAATCTGCATGCCGAAAAAGATGTGCTATGGACCAAAGAGTTCACGAAAATAGCCAATGTGAAGCCAGGGAAAGTACGACAATTTGTCGAACATCCGATCAGATCCTGAACCATGCTACAATAGTTGAACTTAAGTTTAGTAAAGTACAGGGTGCATGCAGTAGACATCAAGGGAATATACGTGGCCCCAATGGAACATCATAGATTTCCATGGGCTCAAACTTGTGAAAAATTGTTTGTCAGCTGAACTGAATATGAGAGCAGTCATCCTTTCCAAGAAGTATCTCAAGACAACTGTTAAAGAAATTGTTAGAAGATAACGCCACGTGGTGATTTTTTTTTTTTTTTTTAAACTGCAATTAGCCGTTAGTTTCAATTAGAACTCTATATTATAAATAAAGACATCGACCAATTAGAAAAAGGTCGATGGTTGTTGTAAGAACTCTTTCTTTTTTGTTGTTAAGAATTATTTTGAGACTGCTATGAATTGAGAAGTCCTTCTGGACCAAAGACAAATTATTTTCATTAGATGAATGTGATTGGACTTGGAGAATAACTACTTCCTATTCTATTTCATGACTGATGCAATAATGCATAAGAGCAATTAATTATGTTGTCAAGTTATCTAGTGAAATGTTTTGATGTTCTCTTCTTTAATGATGAAGATAAATCATTGTGTTATTATGTAATGCTTGGTTATGGTATATGAATTATTTTTCTTACCATTATCTTGTTACATATGTGCTTTCTTTTTGATAGTTAGTTTCTCATAAAGTAATTAGATGCTCACATGGTTAATGTATTAGTACTAGGCATGTGGTATAGAGTAATTGTATGCATGTTGAGCACTGGGTTATCCCAAGCTTAACCTCTTCCCCAGTAGTTAAAACTTAATCATTTTAATTTTCAAGTTGGTTTATGTTGGATTTCATCTCTCATATCATCCCCACCCAAGAGAAAATACAGAAGAAAATAGTCCTAACTGAAGGAAGATCCTTCACAAAGAAACACAAATCCCATCGATAAATTGGTCGGATCGCAAGATCTAGAGAACCATTCCATTTTAAACGCTACAGAGTCTAATTGGGCCTCGGTGGTAGATTTGGTTCCTACTATTGAGACAAGGGATTTAGGTCCCATCAACAAGTTCTTGACAGGGCCGAACAAGAAAACAAAGCTCTAGTTAAACCCAAGAGTCATGAAGACAACCATCCAGCCAGGATTTTTAAAAACCCTTTTAACAAATGCAGTGGTAACAAAATCTATCACCCAGGAAGACCACCAACTCCGATGAACTCAAAAAATTATAAGAAGAACCATCCATTTTCCATTCAGAACCAAAACTCCACACAGTTGCAGTACTCAGGACAAACACAAACCCATACAACTGAGACAAAAAAATTTCATAACCAGAGTGAAGTAAAAAATGGATAAAAGAGACATACCTGTTAATCAAAAACCTTAAGATGAGAGGTGGCCGAGTGGTTTCACCCTGCTAAAAATCCGGAGCGTGAGCACAACAGCCAGATCAAACAATAGTTTGATTAGGGTGGCGACCAACAAGAAGGGTAAAGGTGACGTGTAGTAAATTCACGTCGCCTCCACCCATTTCTGATTTAATCCACAGTACATGCCAACGAGCCCCCATTAACACCATTAATCAACCCATGCATCGAGAAAATCAACCATTTAAAACATATCATAATTCAAGTTCCACATAACAATTCAACCATTCACGTGGTTACCTTTCCAAGTGTGCCACCCAAGTTTATATCCCTAATATAACTCAAATAAATCGCTTGACCACTATAAAATCTAAACGATCATGTATAGAATAATCACCCATGGCATGATAAACATCAATCCAAACCATAGCATAACCATTGTATTATCACTTTGCCAAAATGCGCCACCAAAATATCCACCATATGCATATATATAAAAATGTAATTTAACATTTGTTTTTTATATATAGCCATTTCTTTGTTATCTAAGGTCTAAAAATAATCAAAAAACACTTTATGCATGTAGTATTGTAGAGCTAGGTCTCTTTTGCATCAGATATAGTAGTTTTCTTTCCCTCAAAATGCCTTTTTGCAATTTTCACTAACATGTTTGTTGTGCAGGTGCGAGAAGAATGAATACCATAAATGAATAGAAAGCGATAGTATCATGAAGGAACAACATACCAAAGCTTAACTCATATCAATGACAACCATATTCTCGCCAACCATGTGAACCTTTGTAGTGCATCATCATAACATTGAAAATGAACAGATCTAATCTTCAAAATCTGAAGGGGGTCCCACCTACTAGCATTATTTAGTCTTATATAATAATAGCCTTTGGCAACACTTTGCGGGGGAAATTACATTGACATTTTCAATCGTCAACACGTCGTCCTGCCTATAAAGTCAAAAAAAGGGGGGAAATGCAGTCATTAGTTTCTTTTGCTAAGTATAATAACGAAGAGGGAAATTTAAGTGAGAGAGAGTGAGAATTTGGCAGAGTAGATTGAGAATTATAGATCGGTAGTCCAAAATTTAGTAGGATGTCGCCACTAAGATTTGGAGCACCGAGCAGGGTCAAATGAAATAAAAGAACTAGCACTTGTGTGATGCAAGCATGGAAAATTAATATGCCAACAATCATTGATGTCGATGAAATTCATACGCCAGACTATTATCCTACTATCATGCAGGTCGAGGAAGAAGGAAACCCATCATGTGAGTTTGGGCAGCCTGAGGAGGAAATGAAAAGGACAAAATCTGATGCATCGAGAGGGAAATGGCCACAACGGTAAGAATAATCCATGGGTTCAATGCAGTAGGGCTTAGAGCTGGAAGAAGAGAAAGAAACAAAGAATGAGGACATACCAAAGGTCAGGGCATCGTCCCCATAAGTAAAGAAGAAAGATCAAGAAGAAAGCAGTGTGCAAGGCATACCGCGTGCAGCGGATTTGGAAATAATAATGCCAAAAATCCAAGAGGGAGTAAAAGAAGACAACGATATGGTAGGAGGAGTAAACACGATGTGAAGAATCAGATCCTATCACTGAGAGTGGGGGGGGTGAATCAGTGACACAATAACTATATCAATTTTTCATTTATTAATGCAAACATAATTTTAACACAGTATTTTATCGTGGAACCCAAATGGGAAAACCACAAACTCTTTTCTATTAAATGAAAAATTTGTTTTACATGTTACATAGAAGGAAGATGTACTTCCTCTTTGATCACCACCAACTGATCAGGATGCACCCATACCCTGGTTTACCAACATCAACTGGTAGGAGGCAACAACCCCCTATTAAGTCAATTGCAACTGAAAAGAAAGTACCAACTCCCTCTGCGGGAACCAACCTTCCCTTGCACCACCCAACCACCCTTAATGCATAGGTATTATCTTTTCTTCCTGGAATCTACTTCAGCTTTTGATCTTCTGATATGGACTACAGAGACACTTTCTTCTCACCACTTTTTCTCGTTTATATAATATTCAAACTGGTGTAAAATCTAAAATGTGTCCTTTTATTTGAACCATTGTACCTTTTCATTTAGAATGATAATTAAACTTTAATTAATATCATTTTTTTCCTTTTTATTCTTAATTCATATTTTCATGATTTATTTTCTTTTAATCATGACTGTGTATCGGTTCATTTTTTTCATGAGTTGATCACTGACATGGATCGACTCATTAGATCGTACTCATGTTACTGTTGCATTCTCGGTTCACCAACACACCATACACGATCTTTTATCGATTCTTTGTATTTTCCTGGTGTAACTCTCTATCAAATGCATTTTGTATGAGGTGCTCCCTTCAAACCATTTCATATGACTGTGCCATATAGAACCACGGTCTTTAGAAACTATAGCGACATCCCTTTAAAAACCTCTTATAGCATATGACCAACGGTGGTGACCTCATGTTTAGGAAATATGAGCTCCTGAGCATTTATCATTCCAATGGTCACGATTCAATTTCCTGACGAGATGGACGACTGATGGAATTTCGACACTTTTCCCTTCGAGTCATCGTGACTTTAAATATTACAAAACTCATGATAACAAAATCGCCGAAACAATCGGACAACTCACATTACATCTCTGAACCAGTTCAATGGTTAGTGTTTAATCCTTACACTATCCTTCCACCATTGTAGATTGAAGACTATGGCTTAATCATGCATTGAGATGGATGGATGTCATAATTTCAGGATTCTTATTGTGACGTAACTTGTTGATGTCTCTTGTTGACATGTCACAGGCCTATTAGCTACCACGTGTCATTCATATTTGTCATTTTCACGTACCTAAAAGGATGTATCAACTTGACACTTGTCAGTGTCTTACTACGCCACGTTTCCTTGCTAATGTGGTTCACTGACCCATAGCCCTGATCCAAATTTCCTTGTTGTGTACTCCAAATCGACGGTCCTTATCTTATCGTGATTTCACATTTCAACATTCTTGTGATGAAGGGTCTTGACACTCCATGTTTCGATCACCGAAATAGAGCTTAGATGTGCTAGATGCTTCCCTTCTCGTGACCATCGGTGGTGACCAGGCACTTATCCACAAAGCACTTTTGCAATTCCACACTTTAGGGATTCTGCCGTGAGTCTCCTTATCTCCTCCAAATCCCAGTATCTGAAATACTGAAATGGAGGCTATCAATGCTAACTCCTTCCTTAACCTCATCCTTCAACTATGTGACCACTATCTGTGACTAGGGGCCAAGCCATAGGAGTGCGTCATGATTTCGCATATCGTGGAATCTTGATATGAGTTGCCTTGCTTGAATACCGTAAAACTCCAAAAATGCTTCATGATAGATCAACGGTCCATAGCCTCAGTGATCCGATGGATGATAGGGTTTTAGAATTTTAAAATCATAGCCTCTTTACCTCACTTATCCTATCCTTCCACTTTGAGATGATCTGACGACTGAAGGGAATCAGGTTTAATCTGACAGCTGCTGAGAATTCACAATTTCCTGTGCAATGGTCGGCTTCTTAAAATTTTCAAGGAACTCGACGATACATAAGAAATGCACTTCTTCCTACTAAGATTTGATCCTCATTCGCTAACCCTCCTGAGATTTTATCATTATATTGTTGATCCTATTGTGATCAACAATAGACATGAAATACTTTTTTACTTCTGATCTTTGATCTTCATACAATTCTATTATGTTGTTTGCTCCTCCTCCTGAGATTGCGCTTTCTATCTCTCCACACAGTTGACATCTTCTGCTAACTGATATACCTATTGACATCAATGATAATCCCAACTGACGTACTTCATCATTACAGATCATCACTTTGACTGTTGACATCAATGACAATATTTCCAACAATCTCCCCTTTTGTCATTGAGGTCAACACACTAACTTCATATACAAAACTCCCCCTGTGTTGATGCTTTCCTTTATATGAAGTTTCTCTCCCCCTTTGACATCAATGGCAAAGGGTTTCTTCTCTTATGATCTGTCAGTATAATTAATTTTCTGACCACTGGTAATACCTCCTGCAATCACACTTTTTCTATCATAACTGAATGACTCCTTATTTGATTGATTGTTATCTCCTCCTGAATAGGTGCCAACTGATGCATTATTTACTTGAGAGATTTAGGTAGGAAGAATGATTACTCTCAAGTTTTGCTTGAGATATTCAAATACATCTCTGCTTAAGGATTTTGTAAAAATATATGCCACTTGTTTTTGTGTTGGAACATATTCCAATTTAATGTTCTTATTTTCATCCCGATCTCTTAGATAGTGGTACTTTATGGGAATGTGTTTTGATTTTTAGTGCTGAACGGGGTTCTTAGAGAGACTTATCGTGCTTGTATTATCATAGTGGATAGTTGTGGGTTCTTCAAATAATATTTAGATGTCTTGTAGACTTTGTTTCATCCATTCCACTTGTGTGCAACATTCTGCTGCTGAAATATACTCAGCTTTAGTGCTAGACAGAGAAATTGAGGACTGTTTCTTTGCTTATCTAGGCAACCAATTATCCTCCCAAAAAGAATTCTCCTCCACTCGTACTTTTTCTGTCATCTACACTTCCTACCCAATCAGCATATGAATAGGCTTTTAATGTAAAAGAGTCCTTTCTAGGATACCACAAAACAATATCTATGGTTCCTTACTAATATCTAAATATTTTTTTTACATCTTGAACATGACTCTCCTTTGGTTCTTCTTGGAATCTAGCCACCATCCCAACAACTTGCTTGACATCAGGTCTGGAAGCTATTACATAGAGAAAACTACCAATCATTGATCTGTAGTGTTTTGTATCTACTGCTTTGGACTCTTCATCCTTGCTTAGTTTGCATCCAACTGTCATAGGTGTCCTAATAGGTTTGCAATCCTCTAACTGTAATCTCTTAAGCATATCATTAACATATTTAGACTGATGGATACAAACTCCCTTTTTGGACTGTATTATTTGTAATTCAAGGAAGAAATTTAGCTTGCCAAGCATAGACATTTCAAATTCTTGCTGCAACATCTTATCAAAGTCTCCACTCATTTTTATATTAATACTACCAAATATGATATCATCAACATACACTTCCACAATGATCAAGTTATTACCATCAATTTTGCAATAAATATTGTTGTCTGTTGATCCCCTTTTGAGGCCTTGTTTTTGTAAATAAGATTCTAGCCTTGCATACCATGCTCTGGGTGCTTGTTTTAATCCATAGAGTACCTTATTTAATTTTAAAATATAGTCTCTTTTATTGGTTACTTGGAACCCATCTGGTTTCTCAATATAGACTTCCTCTTCTAAATTTCCATTGAGAAATGTTGATTTGACATCCATTTGGTACAATTTAAATTTTCTATAGTTGGAGAAAGCTAAGAACATCCTAAATGCCTATAATCTGGCTGCAGGTGAAAATGTTTCTTCATAGTCTACTCCTTCAACCTGAGCATAACCTTTGCATACTAATCTAGCTTTGTTCCTGATTACTTGCCCATCTTCATTCATTTTATTTTTATATACCCATTTAGTTCCAACGACATTTTTATCTTTTGGTCTAGAAACTAGTTCCCAAGTTTGATTTCTTTCAATTTGATCCAATTCTTTATTCATAGCTTTAAACTAGTTCTCATATTTACATGCCTCCATGATTGAAATTGGCTCAATATGTGACAAAAATGCTAATTCTGTTTGATAGAGTAGATGTCTTCTTGTTTGCACTCCATCATTCATATCTCCAATAATCAGTTCTTCGAGACGATTTTGTTGAATAATTCTTGAGGGTGTATTTGTATCTCTTCTTGGTAATTATTCTCTTATATATCCATATTCACTATCTTCTTCAATTTCTCTAGTATCCATATCATCTTCTTCCCTTTCTTTTTCATTCTCTTCTACTTCTTCTAGTTGTGTGCCGAATGTCTCATCATCATCTTCATCTTTATTTTTAGATATGGTCTCTTGATTTTTTATCCTTATCATTTTTAGATCATCCACCTTGACATATGCACTTTCAATAATTTTATGTCATCTAATATTGTATCATCTGTATGCCTTCTTGTTTGAAGCATATCCAAGAAAAATGCCTTCATCAAATCTGGCATTAAATTTTCCAAGACTCTCATCTAATCTTTTGATGTAGCATTTACATCCAAAGACTTTGAATTATTTCACTGATGGAGCTATTCCAAACCATAGTTCATAAGGATTTTTATCACTATTAACCCTTATCTAACCTCTTTTCAATATGTATACAATTGTGCTTACAACTTCCCTCCAATATCCATCTGACAATTTTTCTTCATTGAGCATAGTCCTTGCAACCTCCTGAACTGTTATGTTCTTTCTTTCAACAATCCCATTTTGTTGAGGTGTTCTGGCAGCAGAGAATTGTCTTTTTATTTTATGATTTTCATAGAAGACATCGAACTCTTTTGATGTGAATTCACCACCATTGTTTGATCTAAGATATTTGATTTTTGTCTCCTGTTCATTTTCAACAAGGGTTTTAAAGGCTTTGAATTTGTTGATTGCTTCTGATTTTTCTTTGAGAAAAAATATCCAACTCATTCTAGTAAAGTCATCAATGAACAACATAAAATAAGAATCTCCTTGTAGACTCTTGGTTCTCATAGGTCCACATAGGTAAGTGTGAACAAGCTCTAAAGGTTTAGAGGTTGTGTATTCTTTTGTTTTGAACCTTACCCTAGTTTGCTTCCCTAGTTGACAGTGTCTACACATAGCATCTGAGGGTTTTATGATTTTTGGCAAGTTTCTTACTACACCAAGGTTGTTGACTTTCACAAGATTGTCAAAGTTAATATGCCCCAAACTTATATTCCATATCCAACTTTCATCTACAGAATTTGTATGACACTCCTCATTCAATTTCGCATCTAGTATATATACATTTTCAGGAGTTCTAGGAGAAGTACCAACTAATTTTCCTGTGTCTTCTCTCCTAATCTCACATTTTTGGGAATCAAAGATGCAAAAGTATCCCTGATCACAGGTTTGACTGACACTTAATAATCGAGGCTTCAATTTATCGACAAGTAGTACATTTCTAGGTTTGTCTTTTCCCAAGCTCACACTACCTTTCCCAAGTATGTTACTTGAAGCATTATCACCCAATGTAACTTTACCTTTTTGTTTCTTTAAGTCTAAAAAATTGTCCTTGTTACCTGTCATATGTTTCGAGAATTCATTGTCAACATACCAGAGATCCTTTTCAACTTGAGTTTTTAGGGCAATAATACATTCACTTTTTTATGTTTTTACTCTCCAAAGTTTCTTCTGCTCTCTAATGAACTTGGGTTGTTCTGAGACTTCCATTAGTCTGCAATTAATGGTTTTATGTCCATGATTATGACATCCGAAGCCTTGTAATTCCCCTTCTTGTAGAGGTTCAAAGGAGTTATAGTTTCTGCTCTTAACTCGATTTGCTGCTTGTTTATCCTTAAGGATAAAATTCTTAACCTTCAAATTTTTCTTTCTATATGCTCTACAATTTATAGCTTTGTGTCCAAAATTAGAGCATGCAAAGCAATAACCAGGAAAAATGTGAGGATACCTATTTTGGTAAAACTTATTTGGTATTGTCTTTCCTTCTTTTCTGATGGGTGGAGGTAATAAGTTTTTCCATCTCCTTTTCTTCTTGTTCATATTTTCTTTCTATTCAACTACAAAAATTTTCAACTGTCTATATCTGTTTTTGTATTTTCTTAATTCATCTAAGGCACTCAGAAGTTCTTCCTCCATATTAACTTATGATTCATCTTCTAACTCTTTATCATGTTTACTTTTTTCTATTTCATTAGATTGTTCAATACCTAAGAAAAGGACTTCATCATCATCAGATTCATCGTTGTCACTAGATTGTGACGAGTTGTTCTCTTCTTCTTTTGAGTAGAAATTCTTTTTCCCTCTGTAGAATTTTTTCTTGTAGTTGGGTTTTTCCTTTTTCTGGTATTATTTGTTTTTGTTTTCTTTCTCTTCAGGGTCCTCCTTGGGATAGGGACACTTGGATGCGAATTGACCAACTTTTCCACAATTAAAACATTTGAAAGGAAGTTTGCCTTTGTATTTCCCTGATCCTTTCTGAAGTTTTCTAATGAAGTTGGCTTCTTCCACATCATATTATTCATGATGAAAAGATTGAGGTATTTGCTTCTGATTTATCTTTGTATTGAATGCTTTGAAATCCATTTCATCTTTTTTTGATTTATTATTTCATGTTCTCATCTCATATGCTGTAAAAATTCCATGGAGCTCGTCAACTATGAGTGAGATTAGATTGGATATATCTTCAAATGAGGAAATCTTTGCATTATATCTCATCAGTAATGACCTTATTATTTTTCACACAATGGGTTTATCTGTAACTTCTTCTCCTCCTGCTCCAATTGAGTTGACCACTTCATATACCCTATGAAAGTATTCAACAATATTTTCTTGTTCTTTCACTTTCAGGTTTTCAAATTGAGTTCTATAGGTCTGTAGTTTGGCTTTCTTGACTTTTTCATCTCCTTCATATATGCCCTCCAATTTGTCCCAGATTTCTTTGGCCAATTTTCAATGCATAACTTTCACACATATAGAGTTAGTTAACCCTGCTAGAATACCATTAACTGCTCTTGAGTTATCATTACATATTTCTTTCCTCCAGAGTCTTTGGGTGGAGTGGTTGTTGCAATGTAACCGTCTACAACATATTGCTAGATATCAAAACCAAGAGCCAACAAGAAGTTTTTCATTTTTATTTTCCACAGAGCATAGCCTTCTCCATTGAAAAATGGTGCTTTGTTGTTAGACATTCCTTCTTGTTGACCCATCTTCAGGATCTACCTTCAATTTTGTTACACTGTGTTGAAGGAACCTCCTCTAATACCAATTCAAGGATCAGATCCTGTCACTGAGAGGGGGGGGTGAATTAGTGACACAACAATTATATCAATTTTTCATTTATTAATGAAAACATAATTTTAACACAGTATTTTATCGTGGAACCAAAATGGGAAAACCACAAACTCTTTTCTATTAACTGTAAAATTTGTTTTACATGTTACATAGAAGGAATATGTACATCCTCTTCAATAAGCACCAACTGATCAGGATGCACCCACACCCTGGTTTACCAGCACCAACTGGTAGGAGACAATGACCCCCTGTTTAGTCAATTGTGACTGACAAGTAAGTACCAACTCCCTCTGTAGGAACCAACCTGCCCTTGCACCACCCAGCCAACCTTAATGCATAGGTATTAGCTTTTCTTCCTGGAATCTGCTTCAGCTTTTGATCTTTTGATATGGGCTACAAAGACACTTCTCACCACTTTTTCTCGTTTATATAATCTTTAAACTGGTGTGAAATTTAAAACAACGTGTCCCTTTATTTGAACCATTGTACCTTTTCATTTAGAATGATAATTAAACTTTAATTAATATCATTTTTTCCTTTTTATTCTTTACTCATATTTTCATGATTTATTCTCTTTTAATCATGACTATGTATCGGTTCATTTTGGTCATGAGTTGATCACAGACATGGATCGACTCATTAGATCATACTCATGTTACTGCTACGTTCTTGGTTCACCAATAGACCATATTCGATCATTTATCGATTCTCTGTATTGTCCTGGTGTAACTCTCTGTCAAATGAAATCTGTATGAGGCGCTCCCTTCAAACCATTTCATATGACCATGCCGTATAGAACCACGAGCTTTAGCAACTATAGAGACATCCCTTTAAAAAAGTCTTATAGCATATGACCAATGACAGTGACCTCACGCTTAGGCAATATGAGATCCTGATCGTTTATCGTTCCAACGGTCACGATTCAATTTCCTGACAAGATGGATGGCTGACGAAATTTTGTCACTTTTCCCTTCAAGTCATCGTGACTTTCAATATTACAAAAATCATGATAACGAAATCGATGAAATAATCGGACAGATCACATTACATATCTAAACCAAATCAATGATTAGTGTTTAATCCTTACACTATCCTTCCACTGTTGTATATTGACGGTTATGACTTAATCATGCATTGAGATGGATGGTTGTGATAATTTCAGGATTCTTGTTGTGACGTAACTTGCTGACATGTCACAGGCTTATTAGCTGCCACGTGTCATTCATATTCATGATTTTCACGTACCTGAAATGATGTATCAACTTGACACTTGTCGGTGTATTACTATGCCACGTGTCCTTGCTAACATGGTTCACTGACCCACAGCCCTGATCCAACGATTCTCGTTGTGTACTCCAAATAAACGGTCCTTATCTTATCACGATTTCACATTTCAACATTCTTATGATGAAGGGTCTCAACACTCCATGTCGTGATCACCAAAATAGAGCTTGGCTGCACTAGCTCCTTCCCTTCTCATGACCATCAGTGGTGACCAGGCACTTATCCACAAAGCGCTTTCACAATTCCGCACTTTGTGGATTCTGCCATGAGTCTCCTTAACTTCTCCAAATCCTGATATTCGAAATGCCAAAATGGAGGCTAGCAATGCTAGCTCCTTCCTTAACCTCATCCTTCGACTATGTGACCACTATCTATGACAAGGGGCCAAGACAGGGGAGTGTGTCATGATTTGCATATCACGAACCCCTGATATGAGTTTCCTCGCTCGAAGATCGCGAAACTCCAAAAATGATTCATGATAGATCAATGGTCCATAGCCTCGATGATTCAATGACTGACAGGGTTTTGACACTTTGAAATCACAGCCTCTTTACCTCACTTATCATATCCTTCTACTTTGAGATGATTTGATGATTGACGGGAGTCGGGTTTAATCTGACGGCTACTTTGACTTCACAATTTCCTTTGCAATGGTCAACTTCTTAAAATTTTCAAGGAAATCGACGATACATATGCAATGCACTTATTCCTATTGAGCTTTGATCCTCATTCGATAACCCTCCTAATCTTTTATCATTGGATTTTTTATCCTATCATGATCAACAATAGACATGAAATAATTTTGTACTTCTGAGCTTTGATCTTCATACAATTCTCTTCTGTTGTTCACTCCTCCTCCTGAGATTGCACTATCTATCTCTCCACATAGTTGACATGTTATGCTGACTGATATACCTGTTGAAATCAATGATAATCCCAACTGATGTACTTCATCATTACAGATCATCACTTCAACTGTTGACATCAATGATAATATTTTCAACACGATGAAGTACTCAGACCATGACGTGGAAGTCACAGTCAAATTCTTGGATTTGGCGCAACATAATTACAGAGAGTAGAGAGGAGAGGGCCCATAAAGTGCACCATTGTTGGAGCCTGTGCAGTGGATCCTAGGGCTCTACAACACAGGGATCATGAATTTTCTTGATATACCACACTTTGAGCATGGTAAACACATCAATGTATGTGTGAAACAACTCATAGAAAGGGTGCATTGAGGAATTTTTTGGATGGATAGGCCAGTGCTTATCAATGTGGATTTAATAGCTACAATCATTGGGCTACCCACAGATGGGGAGAATCCAAAGCAATATCTGGAAAATAAAACTAAGGCAAAGACCATCTACAATGAAATCAAGGAAAAATATTGAACGGATAGAGGAAACAGGGGAATAATGATCAATGACATAAATGATCTTGTGATGATATTGTCTACAAGGCTGCTAGGGTGAAAATTAATTCGCAAGTGTAGGAAAGAAGAAGTACCAACAGGAGTGGTAGAAATTGCAGTGTAGTGCACGAAGGGGAGCTTGATGAGCTGGGGCTATTATTTACTCAATTTCATCCTGGAGGACTGTAAGGATACACAGGATTGGGGCTCTAAGTTCCACTACTCATGGTTACTCATACTCATTACGCCTATAGGATGGCAAGAACCAACATATAGTATGCTCCTTCAGAGAGTACGAAAGTGTGACACATATTGATACACTTCTCTTAGGAGCACAATAGACCCAAAGAAAAAGAAAGTGAACAATGATGTATTCACTCTATACCTATCAAATAACCAGAACCACTTAGCCAACACATGGAGTATTTCCCCTAAGATAGTCCAAGAGTTTGAACAATTTGCCAACTTCTAGGAAATGTGCCATAGCATGTGGTTGAAGGCGAAGAGGGACCCATCCAAGGAGTGGATAGAATTGAGATATTGTGTGATGATGAAGGATATACAGATGGAGGTCCATGAGTTCCAGGAGGACAGACTCAGATGCAGGATAGAACAGTCCTTGTGCATTAGACGAGCATAAATGGTGTCAGCAAGAAGAATAACACAACACAAGGTCAAGTGGGGGGAAGTGTCCCAATTCAAAAGAAACCTGGGATATAGAAGAAACCATAGGATTGTTCCACACAAGGCCCACTATGCATGGGACAAACACCATGAGTTACAAGAGAACAGGTGTGCACAAAAGAAGAAAGTAAGGAGACACATGATATACCTATGGAGGAAGAAATTGGGTAAGAGACAAGAATGGATACACAGATGCCAAAGAAATATAATCCATTAGATTCCCAAAGGAAGAGGATAGGGGAGAAAGTAAGTGGCTCTAATAAGAAGGTGAAGGTGAAGGTGAATGCCCATAGAACACCACCTCATACATCATTGACAATATATGATGTCGAGATAATAGCCACAACAATTGAGGATCGACTGTCAAAATTTTGGGAGAATGTCGAGAAGCATAGGGCTTCAATTTTTTAGCAAGTGCATGAAGTGAAAACTACACTGGATCAATTGAGGATTAGAGCATAGCATCCACAAAAAGATAAACCGACGAAAACTAGGGAAGGAATTCCTGTTGGAGAAATAATGCAAATCACAACACAGGGGAGAGACAGTTTTATCATAACACTTGAGATGTTGTTCATCGATGAGGAGGAATCACAGAAGCCCCTGAAGGAAATTGAGACATTGGACTTGGAATTTTCCAAGGTCCCGACAAAGGCATTGTATAAATTACATATTAGTTTCGTGCAAGAAATTCAGTCTAGGTCAAGGACTGATGCGACGAACTTACAAATAGCGCAGGAAGAGAACATCACATTGAAGGAAGCAATCATCCAAGAAGGGAAGGAAATGAAAATAGAGTAGAAAAAGGTAGAGAAGATGGAGAAGTACATTGGCACAATATTCCAAACCATCCCGGACAACGTAGAGTCAAAAAAATTATCTTCTAAGGAGAAGATGAGGAAAATAACGCAGTCCTTGGAGCAATACAAGAGCAAAAATAAAGGAGTTGGAGGAGCGCGCAGTACCGACTACTTCTCCATAAGTCAGATATCAGTGAGAGTAATATGAAATAACATCTGTGGAGAATATAATGCAAACAATACATAAGATGATAGAGTTGTTGGAAAGAAGTGGCCAATTGAGGACACAACTCTTAGAATATGGGAGATTGCAAGAGATGGAAGGAAGGGAAGATAAAGTGCATGAAACAATGACATATTTAAAACAATGACAGAAGAAAATTCCACTTCCCAAGAAAATAAATACTACGGAAGAGATGAATAGCCTATAGGCAGAGGAGAAAGTAGTGCAGGCATATAAAATTGCAAGACAGGCTCAATTGGAGCCCCTACAGGAAAAGGAGAAACAATTTTTCATGGAGATCGATGCATAAAAATAAAGGGTAGAGCATATAGGCTTGGAGGGAGGATTGTTGGCACAGGAGCAGACCCAGGGTTCAACGCTTCAACAACACACAAACAAAATCCTAACTACTGTCCCTTTCGGCAACACCTGCGAAGCAGATGAAGTCTCACCAGAGGTAGAAGAAGGGGTGGTTGTAGGACTCAAATGTCTGCAACCTAGCTGCGACACAGATTTGTGATTACACCACCCTAACAAAGAAATTAGCCGTTAGCAATCATCATTATTTAACCCTTATTCACATCGCATATCCAAACCCTAATTACAAAACAACACAGTATTCAACCAGATATAACACATCTAAGCACTTAGTGCATGGAAAAATATCAGATCTAGCATTCATTCACATCACAAAGCAATTAATCTATCATGCCAGATTCATCTAAAAATTCATTACTTCACTAAGCTTAAATCATATGGACAATAAAACAACCATAATGTACAAAGCAACCATAACACAGGATATATGTGGTTCACCCCAGTGTGGGGCTACATCCACCAACTCTTCTCTTCTTTATTATCTTCTCTCAATATTCTACAAGCACAGAGCTAAAAGAACCTACTCCGCATAGGATAGGAGATCTTTGCACACCTCATCAGATCCTCCTTCCCTGAGCTAGGTTTAAGAACAAAGCCTTCTTACAATCACTTTCACTTAGCTCTGCAAATCTTAACACATATTATGCACAAAGCCTTTGCAATCACATAGATAACAGTCTAGCACTTATAATCTTCACCTTTTATCACATCGCCTAGATATCTATTTATACATTAAAAAATGGCCCTAAGCATGGGTAAACCCATGGGTCGACATCCCATACCCGTTACATAAACCCTAATGCCAAAAATTCCCTAAAAAGGGATCAAGATCCCATGATCTCTTCTTCAACTTGTGCTCCGCCTTCAACTAGCTTGTCGAAGTCCCGAAAGTGGTCAAACATGACCAAGGTTCTCCAAAACATGGTCAAGGGCCAACAAGCCCCCAACACTCACCTATGACTCATCCCGAGTCACACTGCTCTAGGTAACTCTGCCTCAAACGCCTCGAGCTTGGCTCGAGCTGCTTCGACCTGCTGCTTCACCAAGGCCTCCTGCTCGGTGAACTCTTGAATAACTACCTCATTCATAGATCCCTCTAAGAGTCTCTCTACCGAAGTGAATACTTGTTCTAGCTCTGCTCCTCAGCCTTCAATCTCCTCAAAATGTAGGCAAGCTACGTCCTAGACTGGCTGGAGATTCTGAGTCACTTCCATGAATTTTCTTTGTAGGGAGTGGACCTATTGTTGAGCCGTGCACTATTCTTGGGATCATTTCAGTCACTCAACCACTGAAAAGGGCTTCAACTATGCTTGTACTATTGCTTCTTGCTGATTTTCTTCCTAGAGTTGTGACTCCAGTGTCTTTAGTTCAGGGTCCTCGGTAAGGTGCTCATAATTCTACACACTGCAATTGCTAAGTTGTTTACATTCCAAGGATAATTCCTTGATTCTCTAGACTGCACTTCAGGCGGTCTCTTCTCATTGGTCTCACACTTCCTGCGTAGTGCTTGGTACTTCTTGTAACTCTAATTCAGCCATTCTCTATTGAAGTTGTTGGATGGCTGCAACAAGCTTCTCTACTTGACTCTCCACTTGGTCTTATTCTATTTGTTCTAAGCCTATCATAGAGAAAAGTTCTCTGTTGACTGCTTCTTTAACTCCAACCTACTCCGTGAGCATATGTTCTTTCTCTTTTAGGGTATGTTCTTTATCCTCTTCGAACTTGATTTGGAGGTTGTCCTTCTCTTGTTGCACAACTCAGCATATCTCTATGACTTCCTCATGTGATTTCTTCAGGACCACTGTGGCCTATTATTTTTCTTCTTGCACACGGT